>WSXT02176415.1:0-21877 GCA_011762715.2 Neuroterus valhalla | reverse complement strand
TCATTTCAATATGTCACGAGGTTTCCAACCTCCATCTGTCGATCTGTCAAATAAAAACAGTGCAGTACACTTTATGGTCTACAGAGGCGCAGAAATCAAAATTTGCACTGTTAATTCCATTTCCCGACTGCACGATCTATTCCGGAAAAGTCCGACAGTATCAAATACATTAGATAAGTCTCCTTATGTTCCTTCGTGATTTACTCATTGAAAACTGACACTAACTCTAATGTATTTTTTTGTCTATGTTTTTGTCCTTCGATAACACGACACGTGTTTTTATTAAAAATGTAGTTCAATATGAATCATTGGAGCCTCCTTACAATTTTGTACCGATCGTGATTAATTAATTATGTTTATTACAAACTGCGATTGAGGTAACTTATGTCTGTTCGCTCCAAAACAAATCCATGTAACAACGACAATTTTTAAATGTTTCTTTTTTCTGAATTTCCCAATACAGGTAACAAATCGTTTATAATCTTTACGTGTAATTTGTTCGTTGAAATTTGATAAAGTTTATCATTTTAATTATTCTTAATTTTTATTTCATGTTATACTTGAAGAAGACCTGCAAAAAAGGTCGAAAGATACGTTGTTTTTGAAAAATTTACAAATGAATAACAGATTCATTATCAACTCAATCCATGTTTTCATTATTGAACCATATGGACAAAGAATCTTTACAAACTTTATTTATCACGTATTTTGTCGATGACTCGGGAACTCTTCTGAATTGTTTTGAGTTCTTCTAAATTCTTTGAATTCTTGCATAAATAAAAACGGCTTGAATGGTTAACCCTTCGGATGTATTTTTTAAAGGACCCCTTTTAACGTTTTGCAAACATTTTCCAACACGGAAAATAAACTCCTGTCTCTAGTTTTCCGGTAAGGATGTGATCGAAATTTGCTGTTTGATATTTGCTATTTGCTACTGGAAATATGGAAATTGGAGAAGAATAAAGAATTTTAAGCCGAGATAACGTAGAAATCTGCAGGCTCATGCCCTCGAAATTCGAACCCCTTTCTCGGAGGCCGAGGAATGAGGATTGATTGTTTTGTGAGCTTGGCTGCTTGGGCAGTCGGACTTCTTAGGCTCGGAGGCTCGGTATTGTTGAAACGCATTTCAGTAAGGACAAACAAATCTTGGTTGAGATTTGTCTGGTAATTGCTGAAACATCGAAAGAGTGTTTACAGTGTCATCGAGGCTCACACCTTGACGTTTCTTCCTGGCCACTTGGTCTGGCACTCTTCTTCATCTTCTTTTTCTATTTTTTCTTTTTCTTATTGCCGACGCTCCAAGGTGGGATCCAACGACCACCAAAGACACCAAAGTCATCTTGGGTCCTGGGAATCTTATTGATAATCCAAGATGCACCACATGATCTCTGAAATTAAAAAAGAAATGGAAATGATAGGTGGAAAAATTAACGGATACAGAAAAAATTCAGGTTAATTACAACTAAATTAGATTAGCAATCTATTCTCAGGGGCCGCACAGTGGAAAAAAGCACTTTTTTGGGACAAAAATCAGCCGACTCCTAAATTTTTAACGGATCAGAGCTTTTTCTTCTGAAAATGCCCATAAAAAATCGTACTTTGACGTAGAGGTGCAGGTTTTTTGAATTTGTTATTTAAATCATAATTTTCGATTGATTATATTTGCGATATTTACATAGCCTCATTCATCTATATTTCTTCACAAAGATGTTAAATTAGTAAAGTTCCTTTTTTTAAATAAAAAATGTAACTTGTAGATGAATATCCTGTATTTTGTCAATTGTTAATAACAAATCAATGGATAAAACTGTTACCTGTTGCATTTTCGGATTTCGAATGTGATACTCACATAGATTTTGTTATAAAAATGTGAAGAATCGATTTTGAATTGCAAACAAGCACCAAATAACAATAATAATTATTAGTTTGAACAATTTTTATAAACATATTCACTTATTTGGCATATCTGTGCAACGGAAAAAAAATTTTCTGTGGAATCATCTATTTCCACGTAAAGAAAAAGAATAATACACATTAGAGTCCCATGAAACAACACTTGTTATTGTTATAAACAATTTTTATAAACAAATTCTTTTATTCGGCATATCTATGCATCGAAAATTTTCCTTTTCTGTCAAATCATTTATTTTTATCTGAAGAACAAGAATATTATACATTTGAGTTCCATGAAACAACATTTGACATTGTTATAAAGGATTTCAAATAAACAAATTCTTTTTTTTTGGCATATCTGTGCATCGGAAATTTTTCTTTTCTGTGGAATCATTTAGGTATGTCCATCTCAAGAACATGAACATTACACATTAGAGTTCCATGAAACAACATTTGTCATTGTTATAAACAAATTCACTTATTCGGCATATCTGTGTATCTAAAATTTTCCTTTCCTGTGGAATCATTTATTTTTATCTGAAGAACAAGAATATTACTCATAAGTGTTCCATGGAACAACATTTGACATTGTTATAAAGAATTTTTATAAACGAATTCTTTTATTCGGCATATCTGTGCGTCAAAAATTTTCCTCTTCTGTGGAATCATTTATTTTTATCTGAAGAACAAGAATATTACACAATAGTGTTCCATGAAGCAACGTTTGACATTTTTATATACAATTTTTATAAACAACTTCACTTATTTGGCATGGAATACGTTATTATATCAATGTGGCTAATTGCAGTGACAATAAAATAAGTAAATTTGATTGGATGATTTGTTAATAACATTGATAAATGTTATTGGATAAAAGTCAGTTGTGCACAAATTTTATTCTTTAGATGAAAAGAAATGATTCCGCATGAAAGATAAATTTTCGAGGCATATAAATGCCGAATAAGTGAATTTGTTCATAAAAATTGTTTATGACAATGACAAATGTTGTTTCATGGAACTCTATTGTGTAATATCCTTGTTTTTCAGATGAAAATAAATTATTCTAGAGAAAAGAAATATTTTCGTTGCACAGATATACCGAATAAATAAATTTGTTTATGAAAGTTGTTTAAAACAATGACAAATGTTGTTTCATGGAACTCTAATGTGTAGTATTTTTGTTCTTCAGATGAAAATAAAAGATTCCACAAAAAAGGAAAGTTTTTGATACATAGATATGCCAAACAAAAGAATTTGTTCATAACAATGACAAATTTTGATTCATGGAACTCTAGAGTGTAATATTCTTGTTCTTCGGATGAAAATAGATGATTCCACAGAAAAGAACATTTTTCGATGCACAGATATTTCGAATAAGTGTTATTTGTTTAAACAAATATAATCAACAAATACATATTATTTTCATTATTCAGTAAAAGCAATTCGTGTTTGTTCAATAAACTTCAGACATGTTAGGAGTCCCTTTCGATATAGCAATTTATTATGAAATGAAATGATTTCTATTTGTTTAAAGAAATGAAATAAATAGATTATTTTGCTACTTTTTAACATAAAGATTCTATTCCTTCAGAGAAATATATTGTCAATGTCTTGCTAGTAGCTCTCTATTGTTATTTTTTAATTATATTAAACAATAAGTAATTTTCGTTAAAAATGTTGTAAAGGATTGCATAATTTGGCCATGCTTTAGTAGATAAATTTAGTTTCTCCAACACAATCAATTGAATGTGTGTAACCAATGAGCCTTTACTGTGATATTTTGCTGTTAGACAACTATTCATAATTTTCAAACAAATTTAATGAACAAATTAGTCTGTAACTGTTTTCAATAGAAACACCTTATTGTTTCTTTATCATGAAACGCAATTTTATTTGGAACAACACGTAGGAACTGAATTTTTTTCATACATTTTATAAATAATTGAAAAAATAATAAACATGACTTGCCTATTGGTCATACACATTTAATTGATTGTGTAGAAACAAACTTTATCTGCTAAGATATGGCCAAATTAGGCATTTTCATAACGTTTTTGAACAACAATTACTAAATGCGTGATATTAATAAAAAAAATTGCAATAGAGAGCTACTAGAAAGACATTGAAGATATATATTCTTCTGGAGAAACAGAATCTTGTTGTTGAGAAGGGACAAAAGAATTAATTTAGTTATTCAATTCGTTTACACAAATAGGAATCATTTTATTTCATACCCAAGTACCATATCAAGAAGTATTCCTAACATGTCCGAAGTTAATTGAAAAGAAACGAATCCTTTTACTGAAAAATGACAATATTATGCACTTGTTAATTAATTTTTCCAAACCAATAACACTTAGTGACTGAAATCAGAAAATCGCACAAAAAAGCTATGGGTGAGATATTTATCGTCTTTTCTGTTGAAAAAACGAAACAAATTTATTTAAAAATGACGAAATAATGCATTTGTTCATATGATATTTTGGATAATTAAGAGATAATTGGTCTGTGTTTTTTATAGGTTATAACTTGATTTTTCTTCTTCCGATTTTTACTCAAAAACACACATCCGAAGTAGCAATATGTAATTTTTTCGGAAAATATAACTTTTGTTGATTAATTTGTTTATAAAAATTGTAAACGATTTTGCAAATATCCGATACTGCTAGACATTATTCAAGACAAGTTTTCCCACTAATATTGTGTACTTTCGCATAAATTGAATGAATTTCTACAAAATGGTATCTTCGAAATTTTTTAATTTTTTTTTCTTTTGGATTTTCATTGTTGAATAAAAAAACAATCAACAATTCTTATAAGAACAAAGGAGTTAAATTTTTAACACAAAACTATTATTCCCCAACGAGAGAGTTAATTTTTCTACAAATAGTTAATCCTTTGAACAAATAGTTAAATTTTCAATAAAGTGGTTGAATTTTCTCCAAGAAAGATGAATTTTCAACTTAATAGTTCCATTTTTTAACTGAAAAAATGAACTTTTCACCAAAAAGAATTTTCACCAAAAAAACGAATTCTCAAAAAATCTAATAGTGGTTGAATTTTCAACCAAGAAAGATCAATTTTTAACTAAAAAGTTTAATTTCCAACTAGAATAATGGATTTTCTACGAAGAAGAATGATCTTCTGCCATAAAAGTCAAATGTTAAAAAAAAAAATCAATTTTCAACATAGCTGTTGAATTTCAATATATTTTAATTTTTTAGATAATAGTTATATTTTCCTTCTAAGTTGTCGAACTTTTTGGGGGAACAAAAGGAAATAGTGGATTTTTTAGCCGGAGAATATAAATTCTCAAAGAAACATGTAATAGTTGACATTTTATTCAAAAAGCTTTCAATTCTTAATCGAGATAGTTGAGTTCCAGCGCAAAGACGAAATCCCCAAAAAACTCGTTGAATCCACAACCAAAACAGATTAATTAGCAACCAAACAGTTGCATTTTTAGCTGAAAGAGATTGGATTTAACCAAGAAGATTCAAGAGAATTAAAGAATATTTTATTACCTCAAACCAATTTGAGTTAATTCAGATAAATGCAATTGAATGCAGAATTTTGGAACAATTCAGGTGAAGTTAGAAAAATTTGAAAGAATTCATAAAAATTAAAGTGGAACAAAAAAAATCCGAAAAATTACCCAAATTTTGATTGAATATAAAAGAAGTGAAGGAAATTGAGAAGTCTCCAAAGGCTTCCGTTCCCGGAGGTAATTCTCAGAGACACAGTGAAGTTTGGTGCGAGGTTTTTGTTAGATGTTGGTCGAAATTGAGGTGAGTGGGTGGAAAAAGTATGTTCAGAGGATTCGAAAGTGAAAGTGTGAATGGTGTGAGAAAGGGGAGAGTTGAGGTGTGGATGTTTTGCAAGATTGAGACGGCTTTGTGTGTTCACGAATATTTCAATTAGTTTGATGTAACGTCACTAGGAGAGGGTTTCGGAAGAAATTCGAAAAATGATAGTAGAGGTGATGAAAATACAGGAAAAGAGACAGAAGGAAAGTTAGGAAAAACTTGGAGAAAAGGATGCAAAGCCTGAGCAACAACTAGAGAAGCAGGAGGAGTCGAAGAAAAAGTATAGGAGTTAGAAATTAGGTTAGAAAGAATACGGAATGCAATCCGAAAAGTTGAAGGGGGGAGAGGAGAGAAAGGAGTGTGAGAGAGAGTGTGAGAAAGGAGAGAAAGGAAGCCAGGAGATAATAGCGAGAATGATATGTGGAAGTATGGAGGCCGCTGATAGGTTCTGGCTTCCGGAGGAGAAGAGAATGTGGGAGTTGTATGGAAAGAGGTATGCAAAGGTAGAGCACTGGGTGTAAGAATGTTAGGAGGTAGAAAAGAATGTAATAAGCATGGAAGTGATTCTGCATGAAAGAGGAGAGAAGAGGGCGATTGCATGGGCAAAGGGGGTGTTGAGCAAGTTGGAGGAGAAGAGAAGAAAGGAGGAGGAGGCATGGAGATAGGTGTGTAAGAAGGAGAAGAAGTAGATGTAAGAAAGATGTAAATAATGTAAATAGTATATAAGGAATAGCAAATAAGGCATAGAAAATAAGAAATTGGTAGGAACCGCGGAGGCAGAGTTGGGCAATGCGAGGTTGGCGATATGTAGGAAAATGCGTGCGGGGCGAAGCGAGGAAGGCTATCTATCTATCTATGAGGAAAATGGAAAGGAGAATGAAAAGAAGTGAGAGACAGGAAGAATGAACAATATAGTTATAAAAGGTATAATATTGGAGGGAAAAAATTTGAAGGAAGGTGTACAAGAAGAGCTAGATAGAATAAATGCGAAGGAACAATGTAGAAGAAGTTATGAGTATGGGAAGGGATAATAGACGAGGGGACGAAATGGCGCTAGTAAAATTGAAGAATAGGGAAGACAAGAAGAAGGTTAAGTTGAAGAAAAGGCAGTTATATGGAAGTGAACAAAGAATAGAAGATTGGACATGGAATAAAGGAATATGCAGTATAAGTTAAGGAAAATTGTGGAAGAGCAGAAAAGGAACCAGAAGGGAACGTGGGTTAAGTATGGGAAAATAAAAATACAATATATATGGTGGGATTGGGAAAGGGGAGAGGAGCGAAAAAGAAAATCCAAAGACAAGATACTAAATGGGGGAGGGGCCGAATTGTTAAAGTGCTTGGAGGGAATGGGATGGTCCATCATAAACGGAAATATAGAGGGGGATAAGGAAGGTGAATATACACGTTTGGAAGGTGAAAAGGAAACGGTCATTGACTATGTGATAGTAGACGACGAGGTAACCGAGAAGGCAACGAAACAAGAGGTAGGAGGAGAATGTGTGTGTGTGTGTGTGTGTGTGTGTGTGTGTGTGTGTGTGTGTGTGTGTGTGTGTGTGTACATACATATATATATTCTTATTACATTCCATTACTACTGGCGTTAGAAAGTGATAAGAGTAATGAAGATGCGTGTATAAAGGGAGTATAGGTAGAAAGAACAGAAATGGATGGGATGGAGAATGTAAAGAGAGATAATGAGGTACTGAGATGTGTGATAAGAAAAAAGAGGAGGAAAATAGGAGGTTTGGAGAAAAGGCGGAGAAGGCTTGAACAGAAGGAGAGGGTTGGAATGTAGTAAATAAAGAGAGAAAAAGAAGGAAAAGGGTAAGCAAGGATATTGAGATGGTAAAATGGGGAAAGTATTTCTTGGATTTGCTAGAAGGGCTAGAGGATGAATTAAGGAAAGGCGGAAAAGCGTAAAGGGAAAGGGAGGAGGAAGAGAGCATAACAAGAGGAGTAATAATCAATGTTCTAGGAGTAATGAAAGAGGGGAAAGCTCCAGGTCTGGATGGAATTCAGAATGAAGTATGGAAATATAGGTGAAATGACCTTAAGGAATGGGCATGGATAATGCGTGAAAGGGTATGGAGAGGAGAGGGTTGGCCAGAGATATGAAAAGAAGGTTTAGTCGTACCGATATTGGAAAGAGGCATAGGAGAGGAGATCAAGGATCATAGGAGAGTGACGTCAATGCCAACCTTCTACAAGTTGTATGTAACGGTAATATCGGAGAGATTAAAGAAAGAAGTTGAGGAAAAAGAGATAATGCCACGATATCAGGCGGGGTTTAGAAAGGGATGGGGGTGATGGACACCATATACGTTATAAATTATATAATAAATAGGAGGATTAAAAAGGATGAGGGAAGAATGATAGCTATGTTCGTAGGCCTGAAAGCAGCCTTCGATCCTCTGGACCGGGAAGAGATAGAAAAGGTTATGGTAAAAAAATTTATAAGGAAAGGTCTAATAAAGAGAGTTTCAGAAAGTTCTCGTCAGAAAAAAAATCAGAGTACAAGTAGCTGATCAAGTAGGCGATAGTTTCTGGTTGGTGAGAGGAGTAAGACAGGAAGAGTGTTCCCTGAGCCCACTTTCATTTTATATCTTGATCTCGGACTTGGTTGGAGAAATATTTGCATAGGAAGAAATTGACTTTAAATGTAGGAAAGGCGAGGATAATGAGATTAAGAAAAAGGGGAGGGGGGGTTGAGAAAAAAGATATTGCGTGAGAGATTGAAGGGAGTAATTAACGAAGAAGTAAAAGAGTTTAAATATTTGGGATATACCTCGCAAGCAAATGGAAAACTTAAAGCACACATAAGAGAAAGAATAAAAAGAGCAGCAGAGTTAATGAAGCAGGTAATGAGAATAGAAGAAAGAAGGTTCGAGAAAGATTGGAAAAGAAGAATGTGGCTGTTTGATACCCGGGTATAGCTGGTTTTAGGATATGGAGCAGGAATATGGCAATGGAAGGAAAGGGAAGAGATGGATGGTGAGAAGGGAAACGCAAAGGGATAAATTAGGTTTCAGAGCAGAGGAGAGGGCTTAGAAATTTGAAGAAAAGCTAGGGGGGGGGGGTCCCGTAGGAATGTCTGAAGGAGGTGGAAGAAAGAAGCGGAAGGGCGATTGAGCTAACGAAATAGGAAGAAGAAAGAAGGGAGTTCCTCACAGATAGGCATATAGGAGGGGAAATTGGAGTAGACTTTGTAGAATTAGAAGGAGAAGATGGGGAAAGTCAATTAACAAAAAGCTGGAAAGCATCAAGGAATCAAAATACAGTAAATGGTATGAGATAATAGAAAAGGAAGGACTACCAAAGTATTTGGAAAAGGAGTGAGGAGAAAAGAGATGGACAAGAATGGCAAGATTAAGACTGGCGGACGAGGTCAGGGAAGCGATGTATTGGGAAGAGAAGGAGAAAAGAAAGTGCAGAATATGTGAATGGGGAGGAGAAACATGAGAACATGTATGAGAATGATGTATGAGAGGAATAAAGAGAAAGGAAGCTGTCGAGAGAACGGGGTAAGGATTCTGGCCTAGGAGGACAGGGAGAGGAGTGGATAAAGGAATCGGAGGAAGCTAGTGGAGCGAATGAGACACAATGGAAGAATTATTGTGTGGAGGAAAAGGTTAAGGTGGAAAAGAAATAAAAGAAATGCGTCAAGATAAGAACTTTATATGTATATATTAGGAAATAATGTAGGCTTAAACAAAAAAGAAAATTGCTGGAAATTTCTGTATGTGAAGGAACGGAAGTTATTCAAACCTTCAGGGGACACATTCTGGATAAAGAAGTCTTCAAAGCCTTTGTTACGTAAGATTCCTTTTTTCAATTTTTTTATATGGTCATTACAATCAGTTTTGTCTATTCAAATAGCTTTTTAGACTATTATACAAATCGAATCATAATTCGTTCGATTTATTCCTAATATATCGTAGCCCCTTCTAGTCCCATATACTCATAGTTTAAGTCAAATGTCCGTTCAACGTACTTCTTGTCAGGTTGAAGGTTAAGGGCGGGGGAAGTAAGAACGGAAAGTGAGGGAAGGTGGTGAAGTATTGAGGGTACAGAGGGGCATGGATGTTTTTGAAGAAAACTGAAGAGTTGGGAAGGAAGGCTCGAAGTTAGGGGAGTGTTACTGTGGAAAGTTTGCGAGGAGAAGTGAGGGGGGAAGGGAGTTAGAAGTTAGTGTCGCCGGGACCGTTTCTGACACTTGCCAGAGGGCTAACCTTCTGACGGCGGTTATGGTAGACGGGAACTACCCGAGCTCATTGCTCACAGCTGAGCAGTTCGAGCTTTTCAAAGAGGCCACTCTGAGGGCGCTCGAGAAAATGCCTCCTAATCAGTTGCCTAAGTTCAAGACCCCTTTCTGCAGGGAATGAGTCTTCATATTTATTCCTGCTGACCCTGCGGCCAAAGTTTGACTACTGAATCTGACGGTCGAGACGAAGCCCTAAGAAGATGCCAACCTCGAAGTGAGCAAGTTTGAATTGCTTCAAAAGATGCTGAGGGCCACGGTGTTGATGCTGGGTGCACCCGAAGATCCATCAGTTGTCTTCCGGCGATTGGGGGATACAACACCTCACTTAAGGGGGTCCTCCACCCTCGGAGGACGAAAATCAAGGTGTTTTTTGGAAATTATTTGCGCAGAATGTAATAGATGAATTACCGAACTTTTTTTCATTCGAAAGATACATTTTTCTCCTTTCTGAAAATATTATTATATCAACCAATAAATGACACCCGCAACCTTGAAACGCTATTGAAGACTCGTCCCTCAAAATGGAGGAAGTGATTTTGTGGCTGCCGTTTGGGAAAACGCGTAATCTGAAATCCGCAATAAGACATTCGTTATATTCTTAGTTACGTAGGCTATGTTTTCTCCTGACAGATTTTCGGAAAAGAAAATTTACCGAAAGTTATGCAACAATTTGAAAAAAAAAAAAAATTTCGACCTAATTTTTGACCTTTGGAAGGCCATAAAAATAGAACGAAATGAAATTTAAAAAATCGTACACGGGAAAACATAGCGGTATGTTTTCCGAACATTTTGAGACCGAATAAATCGAAATCAGACCAAATTTACTATAAAAAGCGTGACCACAGAGCCAGAAAAACACTATTTTCGGGAAAACGCGTTTAAAGATAGAGTATGGAATAAAACTTGATTATTGTAACTCTCGCTCTAATCGTTCTAATCGGATCTTCCGGTCGTCTCTTCTGTTTGTCAATTTTTAAAGAATAAAAAACTAATAAACTATTCACACACATACACACACATGTTCACTACATGTCGAGAAACTTTTCGAGAAAGCGCGCTCGCGTTCTCGGAAACGGCCAGAGACGGGGACCTTTTTGTTCCCAGAAACATGGGAAGGGATGTGATCTTCACCAAACCCTTCTTGTCACGTTTTTCAGATAGTAGGAGATTGAAATAAAGTGAAAAAAAATCGAATTTTCTTTTTTCGGAGGGTGGAGGACCCCCTCAAGTTGAGTCGTCAGGCGAGTCGTCAGGTACGATCCGCTTCAGGATAGAGGCAGAGCGGAGAGTTCTAGATAGCTCCTGGTTGTACAGATTCCTGGGTCCCAGATGAGGTCTCTTGCGGCCCTTAACTATAGACCCTTCTGCCATCTCAGATAGGGTAACTCTTAAGCTATCGTTCGAGGACAGGAGGAGCCTGTCTAGACGGAGGAGGGCCGGGGGCAGACCTAAACTGCCTCCGGCCTGACCATTACCCACATTAACTTACATCACAGCAGAGGCGCCTCCGCGGTTCTACAGAGGAGCATGGCTGGGAGGCACACAGGTATCTTTCTAATCTAGGAACCTCAATTCATTTGAGATAACAAAAGGGGATTAAGGGAGCTGGTTTTTGTTACCGGGACCCCACGGCGAAGGGAGTAAACGTCTTACCGCTGCTGGAACTGTGCTCAAGGGATCTGATGGTTATAGTCACAGAGCATACCATGTGGGATAGTTCAGACATCAACAGCAGAGAAAGCAATCTACTGGAATATCTGATTACTAAAGATCTGGATATTCTCAACACGAGGAACACCCCGAAGTTTCAAAGCGCTATCAGAGAAGAATTCTCCGGCACAACTCTCTACATCTGCAGTCTTAGAGATAAAATCAAGAGTTAGAGAGTCTCAGACGAAGTGATCTTTGATCACTCACAGATAAAGTCTGAGCTGGAAGCTACTGTACTCGCAGAACCCTAAGTGGACCAGGAACCCAAGACGAACGAATTGGGACCAGTTTTATAATAAACTAAAAAGTGCACTCTCAGAGGTGCCACATCAATCAGAGTCCTTGAAACCCTTGAGATGGCAGCCAGTATTTCCACAAGCGCCATCAATTCTTCCTACGTGAGGAATTGTAAAACCACAAAAATCCGTAGGGATGGCGAAACCGGTGGAACGGGAAGCTCCAAGAACATCGCAGGGAAACCAGAGAGATTCAGGCTTGCCAGCACTGGCAAAATGGATGAACTGTGGACTAAACATTCCGAAATGAGGGATGAATACAAGAGTGCAATACGTAAGGCCAAGCAAGATAGCTGGACCAATTTTCGCACAGACATCGAAAAAAGAGCAGAGGCGGCTAGACTGGACAAACTGCTTTCTCGCAATCCGGGTTCTATGTTAGACACTCTTAAATTGCCTGATGGAGGGTACTCGGTGTCAGACAACGGGACCTCGGCCCACCTGATGAAGGTACATTTTTCGGGCTCCACGGGGTTTGGAGAAGAGGAAGCGACATCTCTAAGGCAACCAATGCCACCTAAGACTCAACTTGGTTATAGTAGACGGCTTGCAAACGAAATTGTACCTCCCTCCTGGGTCAGGTGAGCCCTGAAGTGTCGCTCGTGAGACTTGCTAGGGCTAGTCTGACAGGATTGTTTATACTTCAACCAAGAATTTCCGTATGTCTAGCCTCACATCTTTCCTACTAAAAACGATAGAAAGACTCACAGCGACCCTATGGCTCTGTGGTAGAGCCATCGAGAATAGTTGGGACTTGAACCCCGTGACACTTATGTGGATCTACACAGCGATCCTACTTACCAGGCTATCCACCAGCTATCCACTGTGAGGTCTCGACTGGAAAGAATCAGGTGACTGGTTCTTGGAGGCTTTACTGGAGCCTCAAGGTCGACACCCATAATGCCAGTGGGGGCACTTACGAGTTTAGAGTCCCTTCATCTCACCACCAAGGCCTTGGCTGCAAAGGCAGCCTGGAGACTTAAAATGGTTAAAGGATGGAGGATCCTCACGAAATTGTGGATTCCAACCGATATTGCGAGTAGGCTAACCGTGAGCATGCCCGGACATAAAACGTGTACTCGCTACCTTTACGACAAGAAGTATTGTGTTAGCTTCTCCACGACAGAGTAAAGTGCCAACGGCGAGGTACACCTGCCGAGTGATAGGAACAACTGGTTCAAAGATGATTCCAGAAACGAAGAGGAAGCAGGAGCTGGTGTCTACCGAAGAAGGAGTGGAATGGACTTAATAATCCCGATGGGATCCTGCGACATAGTCCTCAAATCCGAGATTATGACTGTGCTCAAGTGCGCCCACAAGGCACTGGAGTGTAGCAATAAAAAGAGCATCTGGTTTTGCTCGGATAGCAGGGCGGACAGGCTAGCAAACCAGCTGCAAGAGAAGACTTTACTGGTCTTGAATCAGTTGTAGGCATTTCCAGCAGGTCAGACCAAAACACTCATGAGCATAAATCTAAATACTAAGCAAGCCAGAAAATATGCAAGCTCAGCAGAAACGAGGTCAAGGTACTAACGGAAATGCTAGTAGTGCATGGAAATCTCAGCTATCACAGCCATAAGATAGGGCTACCAGATAGTCGCCTGTGTGGTAAGAATTATGAGACAGCTATCCCTATACTGTGTTACTGCCCTGCGATTGCGGAGAAGCGTCTGGCACTTACGGGGAGCAAGAGCATGAGTGAGTCAGAAACATCGGTCAAAGCATGACTGCGGTCCTCGCCTTATGTATAGGGCTCTGGTGTCACTCTTGGGCCTACATGGGGACGCAACGGGCGAACTGAAGCGTCGGGAGCTCTTATAGTTCTGACCTAGATGATAACAATAATATTCTCGCTTTGTCGTCGCAGTAGGTCTTGAGCTTTCCTCTAATGTCTTTGACGGCTACTTGAGGAACATCAAAAAATCTCAATCATGATGAAGAGTCTTTCGAGAATATTAAAACGCTTGTCGCTCCCTGAGAATCGTCGGAGCACCCCTGGAGCCACCACTGGGAGCCACAGCATGCGCGGCGGTGGTCATGGTGAGCTACGTTATGGTCAGGCAGATCTGGCCAATTAACTATCTGGGCAGCAAGGACGTCTACGGAACGCGGGAAACAGTGAAACATCGGCTTTGCCTGTTGAGGATGCTTTGGCTAGCTCAAGCGATTTGCAACTAACCACCCCAACAAAAATACCGTGGGAGAGCATCATCTGGACAACAAAAATAGTGGAAGAACTGATGCGTCTCTATTATCAAAACGGGAAATTCGTGACCAAGCAAGAAAAGGGCTACAATTTAAGGACAAAGTTCTCGGCGAAGTATCCCAATGCACAGAGAGTTTGAGTAAAAGATCTCATGACTAAGGTCAAGGATGTCCGCCAAACCTCTTGATGATCCAGTACCACCACATCTTCCAGAAGCAGACGGTCCGATTCAGCCAGAGGCTGTAGTTGAGATTCAGCTACCAAGGAAGCGATTGCAATGGACCTACCATATGAACAGAGATGTGATGCACCTCTATTGTGTGGCACAGGGTAGTGGGCAGAGTATAAGAAGAGAACATCATCGTCTCTTCTTACATGACTACTCACGCCTAGCCACAAGGATAAAGGAACTGAATCTAGCAGACCAGAAACGCTCAATATCTGTTACAGATTGCTTCCAGAGGTTGAAATAGCTCCCATCGAAATGGAGGCAGGTCAACTACGTCCTTATAATGAAATCCCTATAGAAGATGTGGATAATGAAGAGATAATCGGAGCTGTGGGCATAGATACTAGGGATAATGGAGAACAAGGGCCGAATCCACTAGAACTACATCCAAACATCAACGTTCACGTTAATTTAAACAGCAAAATCCCTGAAAAACTGCAGCACCTTGAAAGGAATTAAGGTCAATCTTCACTTGAGTTCAGGAATGTAGAACCAACGACAACGCATTCTTTGTCGAAAATGTTCATTACAAAGGATCTGCATGGACCGATTGGGCACCTCAAGAACAAGGTTTCGCCCTTGCTCTTGAATTCAGAATTATCAGTGTTACAGTTGCAATCTCTTGTATATTGTGCGGACGTGGCAGTCGTTGGAACGTTAGGTCATAAAACTAGGTCCACATATGCAGTCTTTGCCCCAAGGCGGGAACAATACCCCACTGTGGTAAATCTGGTTGGATATAGATGCCAGCAAAGTAAGCAGGAAATTGGGTCGATTGACTCAATATAAGAAAGGAAAGAAAACCAGAAAGCTGATACGCTATGTTTCTAATACTATCTATCCGCGGAACATCGAGACATGGACACCAACAATATAAGATGAGATTATAGATTTTTATCGGCAGAGACTTGGTGTTCTTACTGCTAGACTACGTCGATACAATAATAGTAGTGCAAGAAGGCAGCAGAATTAAACCTTTCAGGCAGATGAGAGAAGGTTCTATCGTGAACCAAGTAAAGAGCAAAATATTCAGCTGAACCCCGAAGTTCCTCAAATGGAAGACATGGCTGACTTTCAGTCAGGTGTTTGAGGAAAGGAGAACAGAAGCAATTTAGGTGCTGCGTCGTTCCAACTAGAGAAGCAATTGGCAGGCGAGAAACCTGTAATGAAGCCTACTATCATCACAGACTCGGACGTTTCAGCGGTTTTGGAAAGATCGGGTAATTGGAAAATTCCAGGTCCAGACATGGAGGACAACTTCTAAAACAAGTACCTTCAAAGTCTGCACACTTTATTGGCAAAGAGTTTCCAGAAGGTCATCGAATATCATGACCTAATGCCGAACTTCATGCTCAAAGGAACCACTTGTATGTTACCTAAATAACCAGACGCTCGAAATCGATCTGAATTTCAACCAATCGCATGTCTACCATCGATTTATAAGTGCCTTACAGCGGTCATCGCAGATAAGGTTTACTAGCACTGTGATGAGAGAAAAATTCTGACCGAAGGACAAAAAGGATGTTGTGAAAACTCGCAGGGCAGTAAATATCTAGTTACCATTGACGATGTGGCCATAACGCAAGCTTGAAAAGATAGAAAAAATTTGCATATGGTTTACATTGACTACAAGCAGGCGTTTCTTTCGGTACCACATGACTGTTTAGTTCAAGTTTTGAAAATCTACAAGATCTGTCGATGATGTTCATATACTGACCCATCTTATGTACATGGATGGCCTTAATTTGTACGCTAGTCCAAACCAAAAACTGCAGCAAGTAATCCTTGTCACTAAACAGTTTTCAAATGACATCCTCATGAAGTTTGGACTAGATAAATGTAGAACAGTGCATCTAATCCGAAGAGAATTAGGAAACGAAGAATTTGAGAACTAGAATCAGGAGCATATAGAGGCAGTAGTTTAGGGCAAGTCATACAAATATCTGGGTATTCTTGAGTCCAAGGGTATTATGCATACGATAGTTAAGAAGAGCCTAATGACTTCTTTTACTGTAAGACTAAGATTGGTTCTGAAGTGTTCTCTTAACTCTGCCATTAAAATCAGGGCTATTAACACCTATGCTATTCCTGTTCTTACGTACTCTTTTGGGCTCAATAAATGATTAAACATCGACCTTGATAGGACAAACAGAACTATTTGCGTTGAAATGACTAGGCACCGGATGCATCACAGTATTTCGTCGATTCAAGGAGAGTTTTTCCACGACAAGTAGGGGTTAGAGGTGTTGTAGATGTCGAGCAGCTTTGTGTATGGCAAGTTACACAGTTGCGAGACTGTTACATCAGCAAACGAGATGTTGCGCTCTTCAATATCATCTGTGAAGCAGATCTCGATTACACGCCCTCAAATTTGTCCTCAGTGGAAGCTTTGAAATCAGGGCAGAGACCAGTGTAGTCAGATCGGAAACTGAAGCCAGTGACCAACACACGCGCGCTGTGTGTGAGTGACCCATCCAGACACGGCTCGACGTATACGTCGAGCTGTATCGCTCACACACAGCGCGCGTGTGTTAGTCACTCGCTTTAGTTTCCGATCTGAGCACACTGTTAGAGACCAGAGAGGAATTGGAAACGCAATGGAGACAAAAAGCTATCCATGGCGAGCACCCTTGAACCTACAATAAATATGAAGTGGATAATGAGGCATCTAATATTTGACTAAAAAAGGTGAAGCGCACCACGAGCGCATGGCCTCCAAGGGACGAATGTGAGAGTTGGACTTACCGAACGGCACCTGACCACTAAACCTTAAACTTCTTTTTTCCTAACAACCCATTTCGCCGGAACCGCTTATCGCATTACTTCAGGGAAACGGGGTAAGTCCAGTACGCCGAGCTTCAGCTTTCCTCTGCGCATCCAGCTTGGATTACAGACTCTCTTCGTTAATTATTATCCACCTCGATACGCACGCATCGTCATCAGCAGTGGAGTTGATGCACTCGAGCAACTCTCTAAGTTGTTCTATCTTCTCAAGCCGCAGTACATTATCCACATACTGGGCTATAGCGTCCCAGTTGTTGCGGGAGTCAACCATCAGCCTTATGGTGTTGTCCGGCGTAATGTTGGCGTTCACCTCTAGCTCAAGTTTTCTCCCGTCAGCCGCCCATCTGTCGAATTCGTAGAACGTGTCTTCAACTCTATCTACCCTCCATGGGTAGCAATCGCAGTTGGGACACGGTTTCCTGCTCCTTCGATGGAGGTAATCATTGAAATGTCCGTGGACAGAAAGAAACTGTGTCAGGTAAAAATTTACCTCACCATACTTCCTGATGATCCACGGCTTCAAAGTGCCTACCATCCTCACTGTCCACCTCCCTCTTGAGTCGGCTTTCCATTCCTCTTCCCATAGCTGAGATTTAGACAATCTTACACGAGCAGCAATGCCAACATCTGCATTTTGCTGCTTCGACAAATAGATCCCTTCCCTTTCGGCTGGAAGAAGGTCAATCCGAATACATCCCGCAATGACCAAAACAGCCGGACCGGACACTGATCTATAGGCGCAAGCGACTCTGAGCGCAGCTTTACGTTGAACCCTTAGAAGCTCATTCCTGCGGCAGGAAAATCTAAGGGCGTCTGACCACACTTCTGCTCCATACAACATTATGGAGTTCGCAACGCTCATCGGTGTTCTCCTTTTACAGCTTCTTGAGCCTGCAATGTTGGGCATGAGTCCAGATAGAATTGCTACCATCGTCTCAGCTCTACACACAGCCTTTGAAATCTGGAACCCAAAAGTGAGCTTCTCGTCAATCCACGTACCCAGGTACTTCAGCACATTCACGGCCTCAATGCCATGCCCGGCGATATTTGCTCTAAATGGTTTGCTGAAGTACCTCTGCCTAGTGAGAACGACGAGTTCAGTCTTTTTGCTGGCAAGCTGTAAACCGTGATTATGAAGCCAGGTTTCAACTCTCCTTGACACGACGTCAATCAGCCTTCTCGCTTCTTCTTCGGTCCTTGCTCTTATCATAGCTACTAAATCATCAGCAAATCCAATGAGCTTCGCTCCTTCCGGAAGATCAATACGCAGAGCGTCGTCATAGACCACGTTCCACATATCGGGTCCCAGAACTGGCCTCTGAGCAACTCCCGACGTGATTTCAACGTAGCGCGGCCCTTCAGATGTTTCGAAGGTGAGCTGCCTGTCACTGAGATAATTTACGATAATACGCTGCAGATAATCAGGTACTGTTAATTTCTCCTCAAGTGTTTCAAGGATGTCAACCCATCGTTATCAATTGAAGGCATTTTCGACATCAAACGTGACCATAATGCACACACTCCTTGATCTACGGTTCCGCTCCAAGCAATTTCCGTTTCATGAAGTGCCTCTCGGATCGCTCCAATCGTAGACCCGCCCTGCCTAAAACCTTGCTGATTCTCGGCTAAGCCTCCCGTTGCCTGTATGGCCGTTCTTAGCCTGGCCTGCAGAAGAGTCTCGAAGAGTTTCCCAATCACATTAAGCATACAGAGAGGTCTGTATGAGGATGCCGTGATTGGGGCCCCCTTACCCTTGTCCAGCAAAACAAACCTCTGCTTCCTCCACCGCGCACAAAAAACTCCAGTTGTGAGACAAGAGTTGAACAAGTTGAGCAGCAAGGAGGGAAACTCACTGGCCACCAACCTGATCACTTCTGATGGGATACCATCAGGGCCTGGTGCCTTATTACATGAAATCTTAGAAGCTACCAACCACAGTTCCTCTTTGGTAAAAAGAGGAGTCATTTCAGGCAGA
This sequence comes from Neuroterus valhalla, assembly GCA_011762715.2. Lineage (NCBI taxonomy): Eukaryota > Metazoa > Arthropoda > Insecta > Hymenoptera > Cynipidae > Neuroterus > Neuroterus valhalla. The sequence goes on along the minus strand of WSXT02176415.1, from coordinate 2,714 downwards.
GGCTCCTCTATGATGATCCCAGATGGATGAGCAGGAGATAACTCTCCCATGATCATCTCCATCATAGCTGGTTCCTGAATCGCAACGGGAGCTCGCCCAAACAGCTTGCCGGTCACTATTTGGTAGCCAAGACCCCCAATATCGCGATCAACTGACGCCTGAATTCGACCCATTTGCGGTGCTCACTCTCATAATGGCGCAGTTCAGTACTTTCTTGGCGCTCAAGTAGTCCTTGTTGGCCTGAGTTGCGTCAATCCTTCTTCTACGAGATCTTGGGATCCACCATTACACCGGCGGCTTCTGGTACTTCGAAGACCTTCTGGGCATCGAAGCATGCTTCCACTCTCCATAGCAATCGTGCTAACAAGAATAGTCGCATCAAGGTTCTTTGGATTCCAACTCTTCTTCGATGGATCGCGAGGAATGGAGGATGATTGAGACTCACAGCCCATATGGACGCAGATATGCTGATGGCCGCTTGCTGTGTAATTCTCAAGAACTCTCCAATCCCGCACTCTCCTGGCTACTCCTAATGAGGCCATGGTAATATCCAGGATGGTTTTTTGGTAGCCTCTCCGCCTAAAGGTAGTTGAGGTTCCCGAGTTCAAGATGGTAAGGTCCAACCTGGCAGCCAGATCTGTAACCTCCCGACCCCTAGAATCTGTCCAGGTCATGCCCAATTCGCAAGACTTTGCATTGAAATCTCCGACAACGATGAAATCACCAGCGACATTGGAGCAGAAGCCTTCGATTTCCTCCATCTTCCTTCTAAAAGTTGAAATCCCCTTATTCGGCGAGAGATAACAGCTCACAATTGTGAGCGCACTGTTCGACGCCCAGACGAATCCATCACGGCTTCCATGATAATGCACTGGGAACTTCGTGTTATCAATAAGGCAGCATTTTTCATTTTTGCCCAGGGGCGGCAAATCTCCAAATCCGGCTCTGCACATTCTACTACTCATCTACGGCGCCCTCCGTGGCATTTTGTAACATCACTGGTCGCCTCATGAACCGTGTTACCCCTACTCCCGAAATTTTCGGGACCTGTGTATACGACCGCGGCTCAGAGAGAATAAACGCAGAGACATATTGATAAAGCAGGCATCATGCATCAACAACTTGCCCTTAACCTAGGATCAGGGCCGTGGAGAGAATATTCGGGCCCCAGGGGAAATCTCAGATACGGGCCCCCTTCAGTTTTTTTTTTATTCATGAAAATACGTATAATTGTGAGTCCGGGCTCCCCTGCAAACTCCGGGCCCGTGGGAGAAAGTCTCCGATGCCCCCCTCCCCCTCTCTCGTCGGGCCTGCCTAGGACGCTCAACAGAATGTATGCCTTTCTACAGATACATTCCAGTTCCTGTTTTGGAAAACGAAGAGGACTTTCATAGTTTTTCAACTTTCAAGATTATATCACGTATACATTCTAACCTCAAAATAACTGTGAACTCGCGTTTCTTCTAAGCTTTCTAAGCCTCGCATACTTCAAATTATAGATCGCGATTAATCGAATATTTTATGGTCTACGTACTTAATACAATGGTTTGTTCTACTAAAAAAAATTATTCAAAAATTACACAAGGAAGAGAAGTTTCGGAGTGCAACTTAGCTCATATCACAAATATTTTTGGATAAGCTATAAAAGGAAATTTTCCACCAAACCTTCATTTTACAAATTACATAATAGATTCTCTTAACTTTCCATTATTATATTTTCATTTCATTCATTTCATTATGTAGAAATTATGAAGATTTTTTTTTTTTAATCACATGTAAACAAAAGGAAACTGCAATTCGCATGGAATAGAAAGCGCCAGGCTGTGTTTATGACCATACCCAATAGAAAAATGTGTACTCCAACAAATACAAACAAACTGTCTGAGTAAATATATTTGTCTATAGGAAAATATAATCTACTTAATGAAAAAATTAACAAAGAAAAAGAGGAAAAAATTCAAAGAATAATTCTTTATTGTTTGAACAATTCGGTTTTGCCTTTTTGCACATTCGGAAGGCATTTTAAACCTGGGGTAATATTTAGAAAGCGTTCTACGCTTTTATTTTCACTGACCCTTCTTCTTGCCTCGTTTTCATGATCGACTTGCGTAGCGAACTGCTTAAGATGACGACCTCAAAGCCACTGACGACCGTTTCGCCTTCAATTTGCTGCGGCGGCAACCCTTTGGCACCAAATCTGACATGAGTATTTTCATTTTTATAAATAAACTCGATCAAAAACTCGATTTATTTTCTGCCCATTTCCCGAAACCGATTTTTTATTTGCAAATAAATACTTCACTGTACGAAAAATTAGGTCGGAACAGCAAATGAATAGTGCATAAATTATCATCATTCCAGGAACCGCGGGAGCGGGGGCGGAGAGGGCTCAAGCCCCCCGAACGAGAAACTCGGGGGCCGAGCCCCCCCCCCCCCCAGTTTTCTAGGTATTTCTATGCATAATTGTAACATTTGAAGGGCGGAAAGTCTACTCAAAAAAGTCTACTAAAGTCTACTAAAAAAAAATCTGCCAAATGGCCAAATTACGCAAGATTGAAAAGAAAGTCATAGAGAAAAAATGTTTCTTCAAGAAAGCCCTACAAGATGATCTTTACAACTTTTCGAGTTGATCGAAAGAAAGAAAATTCAAATTTTGGTCGCACAAAAAATAATGAAAAATAGAGATTCATTTTTTAGTCAAACTATGCAAGCTA
>WSXT02176404.1:0-21877 GCA_011762715.2 Neuroterus valhalla | reverse complement strand
AACGGATAGTCCCCTTCTAGAAACAACCTCCTGCTTGGAGCCTTGAAGAACCGGTCTTTCGATTCACCGTATCCTACTCACCCGATTATGTTAGGTATGCTGAATCTCATCTGCGACCGTCTGGAGAAGATGGAAGCGGCTTGTACGAGGACAAGCTATTGATTGGAATGAATGAATTAGGAGCCAGGTTGTGTTTCTAACAAAGTAAAATCAATCAATGCTCAAAATTCTAGCAGTTAGCAACAATGCCAGCAACATTCTTAGTGTTTTACAAGGTGAATATATCGACGCAGATAGCGATTATTATACTGTTCTAATGATATTGTAGTCCTATTCTCTTGTTAGAATAAAGTTCTGGTGTATCTGTAACAAGTTTTTAGGACGAAGTATTCTACAGACTACAATTTTTATACAATTCTGACGTTTTTCAAGAATCGTATTAAATAAAGTTCTGCACACATCGATTCAGGCCGATTTTCGAAAATGACATCATCAGCCTCTGAGGTGACTACTAAATGTCACAATTTCTTTAGAAGAATCACTTTAATAATATTATCCCGTATTGAATGTCTGGTCTTACTTTACAAACTGTGTTTGAGAAGTGTCGATACCCCAAGGAAGATTGCTTCATTTTGAAGCTCATCTCATCATGTTGACAGTCAAGTCATCTGACCGGCTGCGTTATCATCCTCACGTCTCAATTTGCTGGGTGGTTCTTGATTCAGTGTTGATATGATCGTCCTTCGTTCTATTCTGTTCTACCATCCTTTTCCTATGCATCTCCTTTCTCATAGCGTTCGCTGAAATATTTGCCTAATAGAGAGAAATCGATCCGGCTATCGACATCGGCAAACGTCACTTACAGGTTCTTGAGGCCACTTATCTGCTGTGAGTCCTACCTGCATTGACATCTGGATCCAGCCCATGATCATATATCTTTCTCCGCCCGCTTTTTCCACATCTAGTTGAACTTACACCGGGAATTCCCCCAGTCTCTTCAGCAATCACTGCTAATATATCGTCTGCGTACTCCGTAATATATGTATAATCAGTGTTCTTTTCGTGATAATGTCATCATACTTACAGCCCTGTTCTACTTCATCCGTGATCTGCTTCCTTCTTGTGTTTTCTTTGGTCACGTATATTGGGACTCTATTGTAAGGATGACTTCTATACACATAGAGTATTCCGCCGTTGAGGAGCCCGCCAGTGCTCCTTATTATTTTTGTTAACCGGGCCGAGTTGAAAACATTTCTCACGTCAACTGTTCCCAGCAGAACGACTCTCCCAATATGTCAGCTTGCTGTTTCAAGTCTTAGCATTGTATCAACTTTTTTTTGAGTCACGTTCATTGTGGATCGTCCCTTCCTATATTTGTGATGTAATCCAAAGAAGGGTCCTACCCCTTGAACGTCCGCTAAAACAAAGGACTTCAGCATCTCCTTTCCAAGTTTTGCAGTAATAATAAGCGTATATACCGTTCTGTACGTAGATGGGTACACGGAAAAAAATTTTTGACAGCTGCTGCATTCATAGTAGTAGGCCAGCACAACCAAGGCATGAAAGCAGCAATTGCCGCAATTGTACCTAATTTTTTTTTCCATGTAGTTAGAATATTTTCTTCTCCGCTGATCAGAACTTGCTGTTGAACTACTCACTGTTTGTGAAGAAATCGATTCCTCGAACATCATGTTGCGCAGTTTCTGAGGGCATACGCGTGCTAAGGGGCTCTTGCTAGAAGAATCAAAATCAACGGTCGCACTGCAGAATATTTGTGACTTCGATTTCGATAAAGCTCTTGCGGCTTATTGAATGAGTACCTACTTGTTTCGGAGCTCAACAGTCCCGTTGTGAGCAGCAAAATGAGAATTGCTATCCGCAACAGTATATCTGCAACTAGGGAACCTCAGAATTGTCATGCTGCACAGTGGTTGCATATGCCTAAAAAGCGGTCAAAAGTCGACAAAATAATCTTTTTAAATGGTTTTCTAGAGTTTGCATTCACTTATTATTATTTTGAGACCTCGAAAAAGCGCCAAAGAAAGTCTAAATCTTAATTCAATCTACTCTGGCTCCCTCTGAAGTTGCGCTTCCTATACGCAAAATTTTACGCTCTGTAAGCGTTAATAAATTGTTTGTTATATAAGTCGTGTAATTTATGTGAAAGTCTAGCGATTTACGTTTCCAGTGACGGAATCTCTTTCTTACAGTTTTTGTAAATAAATGAAACAAATGGAAACTCGAAAAAAATGGTAAATATCAGTACCATATCATACTAGCACGAATCAAGAAATTATCTGCCACCTTTTGCAACCTTGCTGTTGACGCGAATTTCTATTTGGTGATTTCGGCCCGCTTAAATGCCGCCGCGGCGCAAAGTGAGAAAAAATCACTTTTTTGGGACAAAAATCTGCTGACCTCTCAATTTACAACGGATCAGAGCATTTTTTTTGGGAATGCTCCTGAATAATCTTACTTTTGAATAGAAGTGAAAATTTTTTCAATTTGTTATTTTATAATTCATCATTTATCTTATAATTTGCAATTAGTTATATTTGCGATAATTACATAGTCTCATTCATCGATATTTTTTCACAAAGGTGTAATTATAGTGAAGTTCCTATTTTTGAATAAAAATGTAACTTGTAGATGATTATCCTGTATTTTGTCAATTCTTATAAACAAATTAATGGATGTAATTATTACCTGTTGCATTTCCGGATTTCAAATGTAATACTTACATAGGTTTTGTTATGGGAATGTGAAGGATCAATTTTTGATTGCAAACAAGCACCATATAACAATTATGGTAAATAGTTTAAACAATTTTTATAAACGAATTCACTTATTTGGAACATCTGCGTATCGAAAATTTTTCTTTCCTGTGGAATCATTTATCTCTATCTGGAGAACAAGAATATTACGCACTAGAGTTCCATGAAACAACATTTGTCATTGTTATCAACAAATTTCATAAACAAATTCTCTTATTTGGCATATTAGTGTATCGAAGACTTTCTTTTCGGTGGGATCTTTTTTTTCCATCTGAAGAACAAGAATATCACACGTAAGAGTTTCATGGAACAACATTTGTCATTGTCACAGACAATTCTTATAAATAAATTCTATTATTTGGCATATCTGTGTATCGAAAATTTTTCTCTTTTGTTGAATCTTTTATTTTCATCTGAAGAACAAGAATACTACACATTAGAGTTCCATAAACCAACATTCGTCATTGTTTTAAACAATTTTATAAACAGATCCACTTATCCGGCATTCATACACAACTCACTTTCATCACACAACATTTAAAATTGTTGTGAACAAATGATACAATCAAACTGACCCATTTTAGTGTCACTGCAATTGGCTACATTGATATAAAAACGAATTCCGTCCGCCATTCTGTTTGAATAAATTTTACTACCAGATTCGTAATCACTAACCTGGAACTCCCCCCTTGAACCAATTTTGAGAAGAATCTAAACTTTGTCTAGCCTACTCGTCCACCACATTTGATCCGCCGTTTAGTTTTTGAAATTTTGGGAACCGCATTCGTAGTCAGTGACGTCGAAAACTCACTTACTCCAATTATGAAAAGGAGCAAAACTTTATTTAGCATACTCCTCCACCACATTGGATACACCATTTTGTTTTTGAAATTTTGAAAACCGGATTTGTAGTCGATCAAGTACATTTGAGCAGAGACACAAGGTTGTTCCACATTTTGTCTGTCCAAGGATTTACTCGTTTTTGCTCCAGATGCTTCCACCTTCTCGGAACAGTAGCAGATGGTAACGAGTTAAGGTGAAATCATCAAAGAAATAGGACTCAGTATAGCAAGAGATTGTTTGTTCAAGAGTTTGGAGAATAAGGTGTATTTGGATAGAGGATCTTACGAATACCTTGTCTTCCAAAGGAGCCAAACATTAGTTCTGCGGAGAAAAATGTTGAAAGGTGATTTATTTACTGTAATTACTTTTATTGTTGTTGTTTACTTGAAACTTAAACTTTTGTTAATACAAGCTGTGCATCTGGAAAAAATGAGGCAATAGATAGACACTACGTGTATGGAATGCTGAAGGTATTAATGATCTCAAGGAACGGCCTACATCGGGTCACATGTGGCATATCTCCCTGCAGTATGTCTCTTCTGAGGAAGGCCTCAAACATTTCCCTTCTCTTGTATCTCGTGGTAGTGAAAAGGCACCCATGGCACCTGATACGGAAGAGGATGAAGGTCACATAACTCAAAATAGAAAATATTTAGGCCAGATTAGGTCGTCTTACTTTTCCAAGTTTGGAGGGAGACTCTGAACCTTCCTCAGGAAAGAGATGATTTGGAGAACCTCGCCGCTGATAAGACAAAACGCAGATGTAGCATCAGGCTCAGAGAGACTTGCTACAAAATTAGAAATGTATTCAGGATAGGAGTCAAAGGGAGGACATTAGGCAAGGGAGACCTGCCGCCGAAAAGGGTTACCGTGAGAGCGGCAAAATACAAAACACATGCCGCAAGGGGAACTTCCGGAAAAGAAGACTGCTGCAAGAGAAAGATACCCGAATGAAAAAATTTTGTAACGTAGACTTGCCGCGAGAGGGACGTGTGATAAGGAAAACTTTCCGCATGAAAAGGGATTCCAGGATGAAAAATCCCAGATACTTGCGATGCTGCGGAAAGGATCATTATACTTAGAGACATGAATGGCTGGGTCGCGTTCCAATTGAAGGTGCAAATAGGCTGTTTCATCATTTTCTCGAACCAAAAACTTACGTAAGCGGGGGAGAATTTATAACAGCATCCTTAAAAGAAGGATTCTTTGCTACAATCACTTGGTTTTGTACGGTGTAGTTGACTTTGTTGTAGCAGATGAGAGACTGAGAGGACAAACTAGAGAGAACTGTGAAGGAGGCATGCTGTGGAAAATTGAATTCATATTTATGTCATCGTGAAACAGACTAGTCAAATAATAAGGCGATGAAAATTTAGAGAGTTCGATGATGATATAGTACAGCATTTTTTAGAGTGCAACTGAAACCTGCGGTACTGCAACTGTGGAAAACAACACTAAAGATACTTTGTAGAATGATGGATTTTGCAAAGCTGTCGGCAAAGAGAAAGGACACGTAGTTGAGAGCATTGAATTGATTCCGATCAGTGCCATTGCTAGATAAGTTTCCTAGAGATACACGGAGATCATATTCCAAATTGGGAGAGTGAGAAAATTCTACGTCCTAGGACATTGGTCACTGCAGAATGTACAGTTATTTTTGGAATATTTCATTGTGCTGATGTTCATTTTTTTGAACCAAACTGCCCTCAGAGGGTTGTTTTTGAAGGGAATATCTGTTGCAGATCCCTGTAGTATGATCCTTTAAAACAGTATTCTTCTAAGTGAGCTAGCCTAAGTGCTGATTCTTATTTTTTCAAACAAAAGCTGCCCTCACAGGGTCGTTTTTGCGAAAATGTCCATTGCAGATCCCCGTACTATAATTTTTCGAAATAGTATCCTTCTAAAAGAGCTAGCCCAAATGCCTGGTGAGAAAATCTTTGTATTATCCCGTCGAAGTATTTGTATGTAAGTAATTTTTGTTGCTTCGAGAGGATACCACAGGAGAGAACGGTGGTCACCTACACAAAGTGGAACCTCTGCTCACGCACGGACGGCTGCTCATTGCGTGCTGCTGATTGGTCCAGCTTTCTGCAGTCATAACTGACGAAAAACAACTTTAAACACTTTTTGAAAGAGGAGTTTCCCATGTTGAAAGATTTTTTGTACAGCTATATAAGTCCCAAAAAGTTGACCATAAACACCCGGTGAAGCCGTGCTGCCAAGAACTGGTACCCTCGTCAGTAATTTTGGTTGCATTGTGATTACACTACTTCACCTAGACTACCGAAATTGCATACGGTCCCACCTTCCTCAGTCACCATGAATTGTCTATCGTGTCTATGAGATGCCCGCAAGAGGAACTTAGTAGAAAGCAACCAACAATTATTATATAAGCGCTCAAGACCTTAATCTTGAGATACCTCCTAGTAGGTAACAACTTAACATTTTTCACTTTACTTTTCTAAGCCAAAAAAGAATACGAGTATAGAACACGTAGGCTTGCCTTAAATAAATCGTCGCAAAATGCCTGACCTCAAATAAGCAGCGTCCAGAACACAGGGTTACTTCCGGGCGGGAAAGAAGAGTAAGGCACAGGCCCTCGAATCACTAGTAATAACTGAATAGGTTGTTCCACGCTCCAATCAACTTCATACTTCTGAGGATGATAGCTTCTTCCTAGAGATGATCTTAAGAGGTTTCTATGTTTTGATACTCATCTGCTAACCTTGATAGAATCGAACTGATGTCTTTGTGGAAAAAGAAGAGGAATAGCCAGCAAACCTCACTTTGCAACCGTGAAACAATATCCGAATATTCCTTTCACACATTAAACCTCGAATCTCGATATTCACAGTTGTACCTACGCCATCAACCACCCGCTGAAATGAATAAATGTTTCGTAGGGGCGAAAAGAAATCATCCACAATTTCGGAGAAAGGTGGAGCCGTTACACTACCTGGTCGTCCCGCTTTCTAAATGCAGAAGGTGTTTATGAAGGGGCCTACTCGGAATATTTGTTTATACACTCTCCCTGTTACGGGTTGTGAGAGTCTCGGCATAACATTCTCTTTATTCCTTTGCGCATCTCACCACTATCTCAGGGCTGAGAGGGACTTACAGTTCGAGGTGGGTTCCGAACCACCAAGAGCAACAGCTACATAATACTGAGAGAACTTGAAAAACTCTAGAGGTATCGGGCTCACGACTCTCCGTTGTCCGCCGGAGCTCTTCCGGAGTGTGAGGCGGGAATCGAACCCACAACCAGACAACGTGGGTCCAAAGCTCATGCCTTAGCCCCTACGACCAACTGACGACTCTGAAGGGGCCTACTCAAAATGGAAGAGATAAGGCTTGTCGCTCTAAATGATTTAGCCTCAAACTAGATATTCTTTCTCAGCTCTGATATTAACATCTATTTGAACTTTATGTTGCCCTAAGGAGCATGACTCATTGCAAGTTGTAACCTTACACTGTAGGATCACAGTCGCATAGAAACATGGAAACCTTTTTGGATCCTAACCTGATTTTTCATTATTCAACTATCCAGTATGCTGTTGATAGGTATTTTCCTCCGGTCAAGACTCCTATACGTGCCTGGTTCAGGTCTTCACCAGCCCATGACAAGTCCATGGATCCACTTAACAATCCTACGCCTTCCGACCAATATCTCGATGCCGATTTGGAGTTCCAAGGTCATGCATGCTTTGATATTTACTGTTTGCATCTCCTGTGCACTCTCCTGATTCCAAAGGTTGTTTTTGTATTGATTTCGCAACTGTTGGGACTTAGCATTTGTTGTTATCGCAATATTTGTTGCAATACATAGGTAGTATACAAGTGAAATCAAGGTGGACGTAGGCAAGAAAATTGAAGAGAATGAATCCACTTAAATGCAGCTCACTCGCATTTCTCAACACCTATCAAACTATAACAAGCCCCTTCACTCCTCCTACCTGAAGAAGCATTCGTTGCCTTGGAACCGAGGCGCAAATCACTCTTGAATCAGTATAAATAATGCTCGAATTATTGAGAGAATCACTGTAAATAATGATGGCGATACGGAACCATTGTGAATTTAATGCGAGGTTTAATGTAACTCGTTATTTAGAAATATCAGGTAAAGCGAGGAAATCGCGTAGGTATGTTCTATGTAATGTTGTTATCGAAAGTAAGGTGGACGCTAACGTCGCTAACGTTCACACTGATTCGAGAGTGATTCGCCCCTCGCTTGGAACAACCCCTAAACGCAAGCCCCTACGCAAACCCCTGCGCAAAGGCGGTTCTAAAAAAAGCAAAGTCTTCAAGAAAAGCTTGGTCATCATCTTCGTTCGGTTTCAGTTGGATCAATCAATTCAAGTGCCCGAAACAGCACGCATTATACAGAGCGATTCACGGTGAAATGGGAAAGCCCTTCTATAGCCTCACGATATCTATGCCCATACCCCAGAAATATTCACGAGAATGGAATAAGGGACTTCAAAATCAAGTCATTTTATACGTTCAGAGAAAAACTTAGACCTCCGCCGACTTTACCCTTTTTTCACCACTCTCTGCCTCCTCACCCTATCAATGATCAAAAAGCAAAAGATTGGAATTTGACCCCTTCTCCACTAGCCCCAAGCCTACATCATTCATCGAAAAGGAAAAATATCGTGAAAATCGATTTATCAACCTTCAAAAATTGAAGGGTTGCTTACTTTTATTCTTTTTTGTAAAATAGATATCGCATCAGCTCTTTTGTCCACCTAGATTCGGGATCTATCCTACTGTGCGGTGCCAGAGCGAATCATTACTGGCAATGCAATTTTCAAATTGTCACTGTTAAAACGACCAGAGAATCGTCCAAACCTTACTTCTTGCACATTCAGTCCATGGATTTACCAATACTCGAACTGTCGTCCTACTAGCTCTGGGGCTTAGAGGCGATCGTGCAAGAATGTTACATAGAATGAGAATGATACCAGAATGATGTATATATCTATTTAGCTCATTTTGGATATAAATCTGAACTAGATATTTGAACTTCGAAGATACATTTTTCCCGCACGTACATCAATTGAAACAAACGCAGAACGTTAAAATTCTCCGTCCGTGCTCACACAAAAACAAACTGATCGAGACGTCAAGTCATGTAACGTCACGTCAATAGGCTAACTCAAGTAATTATCAATTTTATAACATGAGTAAATTATGAGGTCTTATACAAAGCCATACATGTTTAGTAAACATCGATGATATCGATTTCGGCAATCTTTGATGACAAGTATGTTGGAACATAGATGTTTCACTTTGGACCTCTTGTCACCAAGCGACGCGGGATAATGAGGATAGAATACAATAGTTGAAATTGAATCATTCACATATATTGAAGTTGGAAAATTTCGACCCCCTTCATGGATAACTCCACAAGATATAAGATATTTTCAAGCCGTTTGGAGATGCGCATCGAAACAGCGGTATGAAGTCTTTTTTGGGTAGTTATAAATATCAGTCTGGAAATTTCGCAATTCATCAACAAAAGAGAATCAAGCTAGCCTAACGTGATTTATCAGAATTCAAACAAGAACTCCGTAAATTATATGTTGTTTATAAATGGGTTATTTCTACAGCTTGGTTGCATATTTTTATGACGCGATTGCTGTAAATGCATTACTCCCAAAGATTCGGATTATCTTTTGATATTTCGAATCTCAAAAGCAAATTTCTTTGTTTAGAAGTTTCAGGAATTGTCTCATGTTTTGTGATTTTAAGCGAAAGCCGCGCAGTGAGAACAGATTTATAAAGTTTACATGTCGGGCAAGTAAACTCTACCCATTCTGGATGACGAATGTGGTAGCCATCACATCTAAGGAAATTTCGTGGACAATTCATTAATGAAACATTGTTATCAAAACTTAACGAAATTTGTTTTGTCATGCGATAGAAAATGGAGTTTTTCATTGGTATTACGCTCCTTATTTCAACATTTGTCCTTCATCTTGCTGGTAAATATAATATCTTATTTATATTGATAATTAGTACATTCAGATGCTGTTTTGATTTGTCCAAATCAGTTTATAATATAGATGGAAATCACTACAAATGATTCTAAACTGTAATCGTTTGTTCATTATTAGTTCTTGCAGATCCTGTATTTTTCCTTTGGTCGACGAAAAAATTCGATATCGTTATTCAATCTTCACCATTATACATGGATCTGTGAGGCGTGAGATAGGCGTCGGTATTAAGGTATATTCTCCTCGTAGAATTATCTTATCGATAATTATTAAGAATATTATTTCTATGATGTTATATTCAAACTTTATCTTGGTAGATCTAGGCTTTTTTCTCTATCCCCAGACTGAATCAAATGCCTAATATGTTAATATTTCAATAAATTTATTAAAATGTTGGAAATCTCTGGCAGCTTTGGTATAGTACGCGATGAATGAGATGTATGTGGAAGTTTGGAATTTGTCAGTTATCGCAACAGTTCTGACGCAGCAGCCAAGACCTTTTTTCTCTAAAGAAGTTGATAATGAAGTTGCACAGAGTGCCGAACTCACTACGGCAGTAACAACCTTAGTCGTATTTGAGAAGAGAACTACCACTTACAATCACTCCGTCATAACCATACCAACAAAACTCATTTCTTCTTCCTGCAAACCCAATACTCCGGAATCGTATATGGTGGTACTTCAGATCATGAATTATGGACCAGTTCATTGTGCTTGTGCGTTGTTCTGTTCAGACAGCTTTTCTTATCTTGCAATTCATCTCGCCTTTCTCTTTCTTGTATTCTCGTCATTATGCATATCCTGTGGTTTTAGGAGACAGTCACTCAAATGATTGTTCGGTTATGCGACGCGAAAGCAGCAGTAAGCGGTTTTGGTGCACTCCACGACTCCGTGTCCCCCCTCGCTGTACGTCAAAAAATTCATAGCTTGATCGAAAGCGTCGCACTTGTCTACTTAGTGTCTATTCCCATAGAATAGGTAGAGCTTTCACAATCTACGTCGTCTTGCGCATACAACAGGATGCACACCTAACTTTGCAGTGTCCTTGCTTTTCAGCTCGATAAGGACGTGGTCCTTTAAGGTTTGCCGTACTTCTTGAGACCTGGAAATAAGTATATCCTGCAGGTTTCCGCTCTTCGCCTTTGCAGGTTCAGCTCCCTAAACCTGGCGCTGGTTTATATGTCCCGTCCTCTGAATGCGTATTTTTGAATCTTATTTTCCTCTACTCTCAAGTGAGTGCAAGATTTGCCTCGGCTTCTTTCTTTGTCTGAGTTTGTTTTTGACCATGTTTATTATCTTCCTCTCTTGCCTCTTAGTATCAGATCCATCGCTGAGTGCAAGCCTTGCACAAAATTAAAGTGGGAAGCCTCGAGAAACCCAAGAGCAAGGTCTTCTCTCAGAATCTCCTAAACTTCTTCAGCAAGCCTATCCGAATTTTTATGAAAATGTTACTCATTGCACAGTATTTCTCATCTCGCATTTTCTGTGCGATTCCCATCCTTGCCTTATCTACATCGTCTGATTAATCGATCATCTGCAAATCTGAGACAAATAACTCCTTGCATCTGTTTCTATTTATAATATTGCTTCTCATCCTGAATTTTATAAGGTGCTGGAAACACCGTCTCTTTGGCGATACGCAGCCTTTGGCATGGATGAAAATGACTTGAGTTGAGAGTCTTTTCTTCGGGACCTTTCCTGGATTGTGATTTTTGATTGCGAATCATTGTTTGTGACTGCTGAATAAGTAACCGTGTCCAACAGAAACCCTCGGTAAAGTGACCCCTTGTCCTTAACATGAGGACTGCCCTTTAATGATCTCATTTGTTATTCCATAAAATTTGACGCCTATTCCTTGATGTCCTCAAGAGTTTCTTACAACGCAACAGGTGTTTGATAAAACCAGATTTTTAATCACTGCCATTGTCTAACTGGCCCCTACATTTTCGAGATGAGCAGCACTCACATGTTTTTGGCTGTACTTGCATAAAAAGAAATTAAGGCACAATCAATCTTTCCTTCGTTCAAATAATCACGCATCAAAATTTCCGCCGATGATTTCATGCTGGAGATCTCGAGTACAGGACAGAATGCTAATGTATAATGTCAACTGCGTCATTATATCTTTGAATGTCTAGGCTGTTACGAGACATCCATCAATGATGTGCTCAATGAATCCGTTAGTATTCCTACACAATCAGCACCTGTCAACCACGTTTTCGTGTAACACTTGATTGCGATACTTCCTGATGTTGATAACTATACCCTAGACCATTATCAAGGAACCTCCTGTTTTCAGGAATAAAACGCATTTTCTAGCCGAACATTGGATCCCTCTGTGTTCATTTTATATTAATCCAATGTTTTGAGGTATCCGCTATGCAAAGGTTTTCGACTTTATTACGTTTTTCATTCTTCTATGGTTTCTGCTCAAATTTCTACGGCTTTGGCTGAGAAATAATTTGAGGGCGCATGGTCAAGATCTGCTTCGCAGATGATCTTGTATAGTGCAACATCTTGCTTGCCCTCAAAACAGCTCGCAACTATATTACTTGTGATATACAAAGCTTTATACACCTGCATCATCGTTCACGTTCCAAAAAGTTTGGTTCTAAGTTAAATGTGTAACCACAGTCTCAGTACATAAATAATATAGATTCAAATTCTTTTCTGCATTGAACATTATAAACTCTCTACAGAATCAACTATACTTGGACGTGTGCTGGACCGCTACGATCGCAGAAACAGTGAAATTTACCCTGCACCCTATCAACCTCATGTACTATTTTACGAGGATGGTCCTCGTGTGAGAGGCACTATAGCTACCCTGATAGAGAGAGGAACGTACGATGTAGCTGTGAGAGATGATTTCATGATTGGAATAGTTTCTCCATACAATCACTTTTTGTTTCCATTCCTTGATTCTGCAAACAAAAGGGTAAAAGTCAGCATACACAATTATGAGAAGTTAATACGAATACCGAGGACGGATTACGGTAGCTACGGATTCTTTTCCTACTTCCAACCATCAGAGTCAGAAAACAAAGTAATCCACAAAGCAGAATCCTGGGTAGAGCCCATCGAGTGACGAAGAATATTTCTGTACTAAAAATGAGTTGGGATAACGAAGCTCATAAATTTTTTTGGAGTAAATAAAGATGTAGTATAAAATATTTCTCATACGCGACAGGTGAAAATGCAAAAATTGTGATAAAGATCGACAAGAAAACCAGAAAATACTTTCTTCAGACCTATTGATTGCTTGAAAAGCTTGTCATATATTTCCGTCATCAACATTATCATATTTAATGACCAATTAAGTTAATGATTTGTTGTAATATTGAAATCATTATACATGATCAATCGTTGTATCACAATTAATCGATTCGTTGTAGCACACCAATTTCCTTGGATAAAAATGTTATTCGACCTTCAGAATAAAAAAGGTTTTGTGAATTTCGCAGAGGTTGAAATGTTTTCTAGTTTCGAGAGATTTGGAAGTGGTTCTTAGGAGAGTCATGAAAATCAAAACAATTCCCGGAAGATTTTTGAATTTTTTCATACATTTGACAGAATCTGAGAGAACTGTGGTGCCTTTCTGGAGAATCCCAAACAGATGTTGTATGATTTTATATTCTATAAGAAATCAAGGATATTATCTCCCCACAATCCAACTAATCCTGGATTCCTTATGAATTCTTGATTGTTTGGAGAATTCCTTACTTTGGAGAGAGTGTCAAGTTAGCACCAAAACGTTGATAGATATTTTAAACGTCAGGGCATTTTTTTCAGAATAACTAAAATGAAAGAGGTCAGGAGATGAAAAAAAGAAGAATGAGGGATTTGGGGTTGTCACCTCATTTATCCTTCGGCTGCGCCATTCCTTTCTTGTTTTTTGGAGTTTCAATGAGAACTTTTGGACGTGATTTGTCTATATTCTAACATCAGATTTTCGGTGTTCGATCCCAATTAATTAGAATTTCATAAGAATAAAGTAATAATTTATAATAGAATAATATAAAAGTTCAAAAATTTCGAAGCATTTTTGGAAAGTTGTGCAGAGTTTCCTAAATTTCTGAAAAACGTGTGAAGAGGGAAGAAGAAATATGTTAGGAGTTTCTAAAACAACTGACTATTTTCTTAAATAATTGAAAAAGGTTAAAAGATGCTTCGATTTGAGAAGATTCAAACTGCTGCGTGTTGAGCAGCTTGAAACATTTGCAGTTTGGGTTATTTCAAACTTGTCGAACATGAGGAGTGCCAAACTACTTTAATTCAGACATTCTTATACTGCAGCACTTAAGAGTAATTCAAACTTGTGGAGAACAGAGAGATTTGAGCTGCTACAGTTTGAAGGACATTAGACCACTGATTATGGCTGCAGGGCAATAAGTTTTAAACAGTTACAGTATGAGAACGTTTATACTGCTGTGGTTTGAGCATTTTAATAATAATGCAGTCTGCGCTGATTCGAACTTGTGCAGTTCAAGGAATTCTGAAATGATGAAGTTTAGAGAGTTTCGAAATGCCGCAGTTTTAACTAGATGCAGCTGCCGTTGAGAATCTCTTGAACTGAATTGCTCCTTAAAACATCGAATTTTGGCCCTTACAAACTAGTGCAGTTCAGGAAATTTCAAAAGTCGCAGTATAGGCTTTCCAAAAGTTGCACAATTTGAGTATAGTTCCTAACTGCTGCAGTTCAAGTTTTTCGGAAATGCTGTGTTTTATTAAATTTTAAACTGTTGCAGTTAGTTTCTTTCAGACTTGTACATTTTGTGAAGTTTAAAACTGATGCAGCTGAGCGGTTCCGAAATTTCTTGGTTTGCAGAATTACAAACTGGAGTTGTTGGAGCTGTTCAAGTTGCAGTTTTAGAAGTTTGGATCCGCTGCGGTTTGAGTAGCTTCGAACTTCTGTAGTTTAGGCAGTTTTAAACTGCTGGACTATAAAAGTCACATCACAATACAAGATACAATAAATTATATAAGGTGATTAGAAGGGGAGGATTGTTGTAATATGTAGAAAATGGTTGGAAGGAAAAGGAATAGAGAAGGATATCTCTATGAAGACTCGGGAATGTGGTAAAAAGAGAAATGTTCTAGAAGAATGATGACAAGAGGAAAAGCGGAGTGTGAATGAGCAGAAGAAACATGTGAACATGTAGAGGATGATTTTTTATAAGGAAAGAAGAAGATCGGAAGATGTCTAGAGAATATTGAGTTTAATTCAAAAAAATCCACCCGCTGCGTGGGCTCATTCCCATGACGTGCTACGTGCGCGGCTCGCTACGTCGCAAGTTTGAGCGCGCCTAAGTCGCGCGTCATTCAGATCTCGCGCTTCGCGCTCGATAATATATTTACATCGCACTATGCGCTCGGTTCTTTTTTCACCTCGCGCTCGGCTTCATACGTGCTTGACGCAGTTAACAGTGTAATGCATGAGCATTACCATTTTTCTATTAATTATTTCTTCCTGTCTCTTATTGTTCGGTTTGAAGGTGGAACTTTCCATTTTTGTAAATGCGTTATCGCGATTAAAACAAAAACTATTCGCTTTCTCTAAAAATTTTCAACAGTGCATTTGTGGAATTCTTTGAGGTCAACAATTTTTGTACTTTTCATTTCTTCATATCTGATATAGTTTTGCTGGGAAATGAAATTTTTCATTTTTGGTACAATTTTTTACGATTTAAACAAAAACTATGCATCTTATGAAAAAAGTGGTCACTTACAAATTTTTAGATCTCTTCAAAGTGAATAATTCCGTATTTTAATTTTTTTTTACCTTGCATAGTTCGAGTGGAAATGTGCATTTTTGACATCGTCAAATGTGCATCGTTCTTTCTTTTGCGTCTTTGAAAAATTGTGTCGAAGCACAATCCAATATGATCATTCTTTCAAATGTTATCAAGTACACAGATTGCAGACTACAGACAACAGACAGCCAGACAAACACCTTCGTAAAAAACATTTTTTCCTGAGTCAGGGGATCTCAAAACGTGGAGATTTTATCAAATCTGCGAAAGTCAATTATCACATCAAACCAATATCTCCTCATTCAGAATGAGAATGTAAAAGACGAAAGATAAAAAGAGAGAAAGAATGGTATTTGGAGGTTGCTTTCTCTTTTATCTTTCCTCTCTTTTTTCTTTCACTGTTTTTTTTTATACTAGGTGCATTGGAAAGTGTTTGTCCAAATTCAGTCGTTGGATCCTTGGTTCTTTATTCAATTACCAGGGGTTACAGATTTCGACTCAAAGTTTTTGGACGTTGATAAGAGATTTGATATTGTTTTTTTTTAATTTCAGATTCTCAATTTTTATACAAAAACTGCTTGTCCTATCAAAGAGTTAATTTTACTGAATTTTCAGGTCTTTTTTTGGTGCACAATTTGAGTTCATTTATATTTTCCCGTACCTTCCATAGTCTGACCAAAAAATGAATCTTTCTATTTTTCATTATTTTTTATGTGACCAAAATTTGAATTTTCGATTTATTGAGAAAACTCGAAAAGTTGTGAAAATCATTCTGGACGGCTCCCAAAAAAGAAAACATTTTTTTTTTCTTCAAACTTTTTTTTATATCGGGCGTTGTCTGGCTAAAAATTCTTATTTTCGTTTGTATTTTCGAATTTTGAAATTGCCACAACTCTGACAATTTCTTATATCATGAGGATATATCGTTTCACTTTTTACCTACAACAAGAAGCCGCACATACAATTTTTGAATCTTGGAAGAGGAAGTCCAAAAAAATTTTCAAAATGCTCCCCCTTGTTTATTTTCGATCCAAAATATCCGGTTAACAAACTCGACTTGTCTTTTTGTTCCCTCAAAATGGCTGCCCAAGCGCGATCGAACATGATCATTCATTCGAAAGTTATCGAGTTCACAAATTATTTTTCAATATTTTTTATGCGACCAAAGTGGGAATTTTCGATTTCTTGAGTGGATTCAAAAAGTTTTATTCACGATCTTGTAGGGCTCCAAAGAAGAAACATTTCTCCCACTGACTTTCTTTTCAATTTTTCGTTATTTGGCTAAAAATTCTTATTTTCTTTTATATTTTTGAATTTTGAAAATAACATAATTCTGATAATTTTGTTCTCCTCGAAAAAATGACTAGAATAGATTGTTTCACTTTTTACATGCTACAATAAATCGTACTCAAAATTTCTGAGACCTGGAAGAAAAGTCCAAAACAATGTTCAAAATGTTCCCCCCTCTTTGATTTTTCATGCGAAATAGCTGGTTAACGAACTTGACCTGTCTTTTTGGTCCCTCAGAATGTATGCCAAAGGGCAATCCAACCCGATCAATCTTTCGATAGTTATCGATTACACAGATCACAGACTACATGCTACAGACAGATAGACATACATACACTTTTCGTAAAAACAATTCTTTCTGACTCAGGGGATCTCAAAACGTGGAGATTTCATCAAATCCGCGGAAGTCAATTTTCACATCAAACCAATACCTTCTCATTCAGCATGAGAATGTGAAAAAAATCTACAGTAGGATTCAGGAAATGGATCGTGAAAAAGTCGAGAAGAGTAGTAAAAGACTCTAAATGCTGAATGCATAAGAGGATAATGAGAATATCTTTTATTTGTCGAGATACTCAGGAAAGTTTCTTATGATTTTTGAGTGAATTTTTCAAATTTGAAGAAATTATCGCTTGAAATATGTTGGAGAACCTTTCAAACTTTAAGGAGGAATTCCCAAAGAAATGTTTTCAATCTTGAAACAACAATCAACGATTTGAGCGATCCGCAACCCAGATTTACAAGTGGACTGTTTGAACAATAAGGGTCCAATCTTCAAGCAGGGCAAAACTTTACGCTCGAGTTAAATTCCAGCTTGTTCGTTCGTTCAAACTCAGGTGAGGTAAAAAGAAAATAATCAAAGGCGGCCGTTGACAAAACCTGTACCCGCACTCGAATCTTTCAAGACATGTATTTGCGCTGAATTGGAGGAAAAAAAATAGATTGCTCGACACTCGTGGGCAGGAATTGCACAAAAGCGCTTACAATGAGGAGCATAAGGGTTGCTATTCAAACCATCAAGATTTAGTTGAATATGAGCCTGCCTTGTGGCACTTGATAGGCCTCGGTCTGAATGAAGAACAGGCATCCTGAGAACCCTATATTCCTTTTTGAAACCATGAGAATAAAAAATAAAAACATTGATTCAAACAATAATAATCAATATTCTTTCTCACATCGATTATAACCTAAATATGCTTATATCTGATCTAACTTTTTTTCTGATTTAATCGATCTTATTTCTAATTTACCAATACGGATTTTTTGTAACATTCTTTCCCTTTTTCTCCTCCATTCCTACATACCTATGTTTCCTGTATTTTTCCACTCTACTCCTTCATCCATATCTTTTCGTTCTTCTATTTCCTCCTACCTCCTGTGCCCAAGTTTCATCCAATCCTTCTTCATTCATGTTTTCTCTGCATTTTTTCCATCTTCCCCTCTTTTCATTCCCTTTCAAACAACGATCGTATACATCTACTCATATTTTTATCATTTTTTCGTCTCTTCTGGCCTCAAATTTTTCCATCACTTTCTTGCTATCCGCCCCCGCCCCCTCTCCTTTCTCCCCATTCTCATTCCTAATTGCTTCTCTAACCTAGTTCACGTTTTTTGACCAAGATTTATTTATTCAGCTTTTACTTGAAACGTTCCTCCATCTAGTCCCATCCATCCATTACATTTCTTTCTTAAACTTTTTTTCCCTGTGCCTCATAGTTTTTATTCTTTCTTCCCCTTTTCCATTATTTTTGGAAATTCTTTCTTTTTTTCTCTACCGCATCATTTTCACAGCCCTTTGCCCTTTCCTCTTTGTATTTTCGCGAATTTTCCTGATATTGTTTTTCATTCATCTCCTCTACTACTTCCCCATCCCTCCTATCGATCGTTATTAATTCTTACTGTCGCTATTCCTTTTTCTTCATCTCTCCCCGTTCAACCCATCCTTTTTATTTTTTTCCATCCTCACCAAATATTTCTTTGTCATCATCACTATCGCTTCTATTAATTCTCCCTTTCCTCTATTTACTTTTACTTCCTTTCATTCAGTGACGTTTTCATCATCACTATGAACTTCTCATGTTTTTTTCACCTAGCTCCATTCCAGGAGGATTTCTCCAATTCTTCCGTCCTCTTTTTGGCAATAGCTTTCCCTCCCTACTTTGTCCATTTCTCCTCCTTCACAAACTTCTTTCCCTTTCTTCTTTTCTTACTCATGACATCTCCTCACATTCCGAAAATTTTTTCCTCTCTTTGTTTTATTCTTACCAAATGTCTCCCATCTGCATTTACTTATCCTTTATTCATGTTTTATATATTTTTCTCCTTTTTTTCCTTACTTTCACTCCTTCCTTACTATGTGAAATCATCCCCTCTTCATTTTCCTCTTATTTTGCTTCTGTTTTCTCCGAATCCTTTTTTGGCCAGCCCTCCTTCTTATCAAGGCTTCAATTGAATGTGCAATGTTACTGTAGCTTTCTGACGTTCATGACTTGATAACGACCTGCTGAATTCCGGTATCATATCCTGCATTCTGCCCTCCTCTCATTTGTTATCACTTTGTATTTCCCAGTATCGATCGTTTCCCTAACTTATGGACGTTTTTCCATCTGCCCACTCAAATTTTACTAAGTATTTAATTTCTTCTGTCCAACCATACAACATACATTGCATCTGTATTCTCCTATACTTATATCATGTTCTTTTCCTTTCCTTCATCCCTCTTTTGCTGTTTACCTTCAGTTATACTTAATTCTCCTTACCCTATTCTCTATTAATTTTTTTCTCATACCCCCTCCGCCATTTCTCCCGACACTTCTCATTCTACTTACCTATACCTTTGTTTCTATTGTCCTCAACACGGGAGAGAACAAGAAATATCACAAGATACAGATGAGAAGAGAGTCAGCAACGAGGAAGGAAAGAGGTTGTGAGTAGAGGAGCAATATCAAGGACGAGATATTCATTAGAAGATAAAAAGGTATGAATGAAGCACCGAATGAAGTTAAGGAACTTCAGGAAAAAAATGGGTATTAATAGTGAGAAAACGACATGAATGAGAGTTTAGAGATAATAAAAGGGCTATTTCAATGGCAGAATTATATGAGATATGCGCGACAATAGTATGCGCATATATTGAGAACAGGATAAGAAGGAATGAAGCTCTGGAAAATATAGAAGAGATGAAATTGAAGTCGTTCAGAAATGAAGAAAAGGAAAACAAAGCTAGAAACAGAAGTGTTCAAGTTGGATGACGGTATTCGACTATGAGCCTCAAAAATAAGAACGAGAGGAGAAGCAGAGAGAAAAAATTCGAAAAGAAACAAAGGAAATGAAAGAGAGGGGAGTCACAGATAAGGTATTAAGAAGATATGAAAGAGAAAAAATAGAGGGCAGTAGAAAGGGGAAGAAAGGGGAATTAAGATACAATAAATCGAGCAAAGTTTAAAGGGAGGGAAGTTTGTCCAAATTTTTGGAAAGAGTTTTGAGGAGAAAAAGGTGTACAAGAATAAATGTATGAAGACTGAGGGATTGGGAGAAGGATTGAACGAAAAATGCAGAGTACGTGAGCGAGTAAAGGAAATATGAGAGCATGTACGTAATCACCGTATGAGAAGAAAGAAGGAGGGAGGACAGCGATTGACTTTTGTGAGAGTTCAAGCAGAGATGGGACCGGGTGGCAAGAGGATGTTAGGAAAGTTTCAAACGAGGAGAGACTGGGTGAAGAGGGGCAATATGAGAGAATGTACAGAATCGACGGATGAGAAGACAGGAGGAGAGGAGAGGATGGCAAGAGAATGTAGGGAAATATATATGATAAGGTGGACTGGATGAAGAATAAGTGAAAGGAGTAGAAGAAGATAGGAAAGTAAAAGAAAAGGAATAAAGGATGGGAGAGGAGAGGGAGTCAATGAAAAGTATAAGTAAGAAGAAAAACTCTGAAAAAAAGAACTGCTGAGTGTAACAGCATTAAATTTTGAGCTAAATGATGCTGAATGGTTCGCAATTCAATATACAATTCATATTCTTATCAGATCATGATTGTGTCAAGATTGTGTCTTTAATATAAGATTTGTACCTCAGAAATTACAAAATCGTATTTCTCCAATCGTTTTTTCTTTCCAATTATTTTCAGCAGGAGTTCTGTCACCTAACTTCAACATTGTTTTTCTTCTGATAATAACGTTGTCCTTGACTGGCTTTATTTAAACTCGACGCACAACTGATGAAAGCAAGGAAAATGGAACCTTGATTCTAAGAGAGTTTCTTTTTATGGGTCTGGCGGTGTGTAAAGCTACGATAACGTGTTATCGCTTCGTCAAATTTTGTGAATTTTATAACTCGAGACATTTTCTTCTGTATTTTATTTAATGTGACTAGTTTGAAATAAAGTTGATTTGACGAAAAATAAATTGAGAATAGATGCGTCGATATTCAACAAGAATGTAATATCTGAATTTTCAGATAGAAAACAAAATTTCAGTCAAAAAATAAGAAAGTTATAACAGAATTGTTGAACTTGAAACCAGAGGGATGAAAACCTAACCGAAGCGATTAATTTGTCAATAAAAAAGATTAAATCCTCAAGGAATTTGTTTAATTTTGAGCCAAATAGTTTATTTTTATAGAAAAATATGTCGTTGAAGAATCAGCCGGATAGTGAAACTTGTTACCACAATAGTTGAAGTTGTAACCAAAAAAAGCGAATATTTAATTGGACCGTCAAATTCCCAACAAAATAAATTAAACATTACCCCAGAAAAATGGATCTGCAAACCAATGAGAATCATATTGAACAAGAAATTCATCCTCAAACAAATGATCGGATTTCCCATAATGATAGTTGAAGTTTGATCCAAAAAAACGAGTTCTGAACTAAATTGTATGATTTTCAACAAAACTGGGATAACATTTTCAATTATCATGACAAATCTGCAATATAAATTTCTCTTATTGAAGATAAAATTTTTGCCCAAAAGAGCAAATCATATGAGAATGATGACTTCTCTAACTAAAATGACAATTCTCTCATCAATAAAGTGAAGAAAGAAATAAATCTTTTGACCACGTAGTTGATTTCCCGACCAAAATATGTAGCTGGATTTTCAGCCGAATGGTTGAATCAACTTTAGTACAAACTTTGTGAACTTATTATTATTATTATTATTTATCAGCATTTGGAACTCGAAAGTTCATTGCCTCATCTACCCGAGACCGCCACGCG
>WSXT02176394.1:0-21878 GCA_011762715.2 Neuroterus valhalla | reverse complement strand
TTCTAAATAAATTTTTTCAATACAATCTACCCAAATAGAATTGTAGAGAATCCTCCAAAGAATTAAATGAGGCCTTGTCCATTAGGATTGGATAAGAATTGTAACTTTTCTTTAGCGAGAAAGCAAAAATTACAACTCTAAATAACTCCTGAAAAATAAAACAATTTCAACCTAAACTATTTTTTTTCTGGAGCACACCTAGAAGCCTCAATCTAAATACGCAGCATTTATATTAGATATATTTTGTTCAATTTTATAAATCATTATAAAGATTATCGAATTTTGAGATTGACTGTAACTAGTGTACATACTTAAGTAATAAGTACCTACATACAATAATCATTTTCAAAACACTAACAAGTTAATAACGATAGAATTTTTCACATTGACAGGAAACGTATTTCATATTTCCAAATAATATTATATTTTAAATTCACTTTTCCAAGTACGACTACCTATCCACGCTCCTCAAAGATAAAAATAGTTTGAATATGAATATCTTTAGATACAAAGTTTTTTATGTTAAGAACGGAAAGAATAACTGAATTATCATACCATGTTCAACAATGTTTTTAGAATTAAGAAAATCTCAAAATTTACAAAATGCTTTCTTGTCCACTAAACAACAGTAGCTAACGTTTATTGTGAAATTGGAAACTTGTAATCTTTTTTTCAAACAAATGATAATTATCTTAGTATCTAAGTAATGAACAGAAGGACCTTTTTACAAATATAATTTGGAATTTTTATTCGAATCCAAATCCTAGAACCTGAAACTTATAGCATTCACATTTGAAAAGAAAAAGGAAAAAAGTAGAGACACCGTCTCATCATTTTTTTTTTCCAATCATTTATAAAAAAATCCATTACGTCTCGTAAAATCAACAATTTTTCAAGGCCTTCCCTGAGGGAATTAGGATGTTCTCATGTGATGTGATAAAATTATTAAAATAAAGAAAAACGAGGAACATTATATTTTGATTCATCCTCTATTTAGTCTATTTAATCTTTTAAATTAATAAAAAGTACGTTTGCAGGTTTGGGATGTAGCAGTGAATAAGGAAGTAAGCAAACTAGAAGGCCACAACGCCCGTGTAGGAGCTTTAGCCTGGAACGGTGAAGTCCTCTCCTCTGGGAGTCGAGACCGACTGATTCTTCAGCGAGACGTGCGGACACCCTGCGTCGTTGGCGAGCGTCGCCTCGGCGCCCATCGGCAGGAGGTTTGTGGTCTCAAATGGTCACCCGACAACCAGTACCTAGCTTCCGGTGGAAACGACAATCGTCTCTACGTCTGGAATCTTCACTCCCTGTCTCCCGTCCAAACCTACACCGAACACACAGCCGCCGTCAAGGCCATCGCTTGGTCACCTCATCACCATGGTCTCCTTGCGTCTGGAGGTGGAACTGCCGACAGACACATTCGCTTCTGGAACACCTTGACTGGGCAGCCGATGCAGAGTATTGACACCGGCTCCCAAGTCTGCAACCTTGCCTGGAGCAAACACAGCTCTGAGTTGGTCAGCACCCATGGCTACTCCCAAAATCAAATTCTCGTCTGGAAATATCCGTCGCTTACCCAGGTGGCTAAGTTGACTGGACACTCTTATCGAGTTTTGTACCTGGCTATGTCTCCAGATGGAGAAGCAATTGTCACCGGTGCTGGTGACGAGACCCTCCGATTTTGGAACGTCTTCAGCAAAGCCCGTAGTCAAAAGGAGAACAAATCGGTACTCAACTTGTTTACTAGTATTCGGTAAAAAAATTTTAAAAGAAGAGAGAAAAGAACAAATTATATTCCCCACCGAACTTTGACCTCCTTCAGCGAAGGGGATAATTTATTCTGAGGAGGTTGAAGCTCGCTGCTTTAGAGTGATGTAAATAACGAAAACCTAACGATCGTTATATATTCTTTAAAAGAATTTTCGAATACGAGTTTAGTAGAGAAAACCACACGTGGTTTATACTTGTTAAAATAAGCTGCTTACCTACCTGCAAACTATCGAGCCTTTGTGCAATACAACACAGCAACTTTCATCTTTAGATTTCAAAAATATTTAAAAACAAAACCTGCGTTTGAAACAAAAATTTCAACGCAGTTTCCATTAAATATTTCTTTTCCCTTATTGGGAAACGCAAAACTAAAATACGCTTCTGGCGACTATAAATATCTTTGGAACTGCTGTGTCTGCCCATTGTTTGCAGGTTGTCCCTTTGGTCTAGATTAAAAAACGTTTGGCTTTCTATCGTCGGAAAAATGATTCTCCTACTCGAAATTGTCAATAGTATCTTCACGAGATCGTCCATCTCTAATCGGCGAATAATCCGCGGAGAACTTGTGCGTGTCAGTTAAGTTGGCCAGGATTACCGAAGTGACTAATTTGTATTGAAAATAATATATGAGAGGTTCGAAAAGAATGATAGATGGAACAGAGTACAAACAAGGGACAGGCAAAGAGTTGAAGTCATTTAGATTACAACTGGTTGTGCGACTAGATTTCGAATCGTCTAACGCTTCGAAATCTCGCAAGATCAGTTTTACGATAATGCTTACGAGCATTTGTAGGTATATGTGAAGGCTGATAAGTTTTGTATTAAAAGAAAGAGCAAGACTATTAACAATTATTGTACTATTGAAAATCGATTTTATATTATTATATTTAACAAGAAACCAGTATCACGCAAAATCCCGTCGTATTGTTACTAATTTTTTTTACAATCCCTTTTCATTGTACGCTTTCTCTATTCCTACTTCGGCAATTAAACCTACGCGTAGGTTTAATTTGTGATTTTACACTTCTCTGGTCATAGGTTGCAAATTAATAGTATAATTTACAATGTTATAAACTTGTACCGAACCAAAATGATTTCGATACTTCATAAATTTCGTTGAAGTTTCTGAAGACTCGAAATCAATTGCATGAATGAAAACGTGAAACGTTTCGATTCATGTACTCGAAAGTTGAATTAAATACTGTCTTGAAATGACAGTAGAATTATAAACAGTAACAAAAACAGTAAAACCAATTTCGAGTTGTTAGACGACATAAGTAGATGTAAATCGGTGATTTTCATGTGTTGCGTGCAAACAATGCGTTTATATGCTTTTTAGTTTAGTTTCTTTAAATTCGAAAGTACTTTTCGTTCAGAATTAGATTTACTCCCTGAATTTCTATTTCTTGTACAATGTGTACGAATTTTCGAATTTTGTGCAATTCTCTAATCCCGAAATATTTCTGTAGTGTAATCAAATTGGTATAGCTTCCGTTAAGTCGTAAATTGAAAACATCCGAAAATATGTGTCACGAAACAATGCGTGTAGTAAAATTAACAAGTTTCTGTCGTTAGCATTTTTTCTAATTTTGTACTGCATCACCCTGCAAAGTCAATGTACAAAAGATAATTGAAACATGAAACAAGATTCGCTACAAAATATTTATAATTTGCTTTATTGGATTTGAAGGTCCTATTTTTGTATAAGTTTAGAATCATATTTTATTTTGTAAATGTTTTTTTTATTGGAATCTTGTTGCATAACTTGAGCCTACTGGGATTTTTTGTAGAAGCTTAGACAGCACCTGATACCAATTCAACTTTGGTAAATAATAAATATTCTGTGTTGAATAATCAACATTAAAAGCAAAAAGAGGAAAAAAAAGTAACCAACGACATACCACTTATTGTAAGTCTGAGGCTGACGACTTGGCAGACTATAATACTAGGCGAATAATTTAAACTAGCGTGATGCAATCTAGTAGTATATATTTTTTATGTATTTGATTTATACAGATATATTGAAGGATATTTTCTCTTCGCAAACAATAAATCTAATAAAGAAATCTTGCTCTTTTTTCATCTCTGTTCTCATTCCCAACGGAGTGGCAATTTCGAGCCTTACATTTTTGAAAGCGATTTTTTTAATAATACAAATTATGTGACTAACATCTTTAATTGTATAACAGTGTAAATAAATTGTATATAAAAAAAAGTGCTTTACCACTATTTAAGATATCTTTCGGCCACTAAAAAGTAGATTTCTACAAACTGGCAATAAATTCTTAGTTTATTCTTTGTTACTGAAAAAATATGGTCTGTAGTTTGAACAAAAAAGTTTAGTTAAAAGTGTCAACATATAAAAGTTAATTTGATATTTTAATAATGCTTTACAAAAATTTACATTTAGGCACGAATGATAAGAGCTTCTGGAGTTTTAGTCAAGAGTAACATTTCAACTCTTACAGCAATAAAAGAATTTGCTTCTTTCCTATGTGTTTATGAAATAAATTTTGATGGGGGGAAAATCGTGCCAATGTTTTTTTTTACGATTTTTTAAGGCTTGAGTATAAATCCAGAATTCGGTCAAAATATTCTTAATTATAATTGTGTTGCTATTTATACAGATGTTCACGAATATCGTGATTTATAAAGAATTACATTTCTTTCACGATTCGCAGCAATTGAAGATAGAATTAGTTAAATGGTAACTAGATGCTATTTATGTATCGGGATCTTCGTTTGACTGGGATTTCTTTTTTTTCTTCTTCTTTTTCTTCTCGGCTGTGCTGGTCTCCATAGTTTGCATATATTCGTCTGGAATTGCTGATTCCTCTGGTTCCTCTTTCACCTTCTTCTTCTTTTTCTTCTTTTTGGGTTCTGAAATAATAGACAAATTTATTAATGGTCAATATCTTACACGTCAGATAGTTGAGAAGTTTAGTTTGAATTTCAAAAGGTTCTCCATAAAATGTGAATTCGGGATGTAAAAAGATGAAGCTAAAATCAAACCTGAGCATTCTGGTTCTTCCTCCACCTTGACGGAGACATCAGCTTCTTCCTCAGGTTCTTGCTTAAACTTCTTCTTCTTTTTAGGCGTGACTCCTTCCTGTTCAGCCCCTCCCAGCTGTTCAGCTTCTTCAACTTGCTCAGCCTCACTCTCCTTCTTCTTTTTCTTCTTCTTCTTCGGAACTTCTTCGCTCTTGACCTCCTCTATCAAGATTTTCTGCTCTTCTGTCTCCGAATGTCTCCTTTTAACCGGCAACATAGAATCAGCAGCCACCGGATACTGAAGAATTTCACTCTTGGTTTGATACTTTTCAAACTTTGCTTTGGCCTTTCCGGTTCCACTAATCCTTCTCAAGTTTCCTTCTTCCAAAATCCTTAACCTAGCTTCAAGCTTCGCTTTGTGTTCAGCTCCAAATTCGAAGCTTACATCTTCTCCCAAAGCATCAACTCTAATCGCGAGGGATGACTTGGCAGCCAACATCCTGGACATTTTTCCCTTGTTCTTTGTGGAACACTGGCCCACCAGTGCTGCGTGATAAATCAGACCATACTTTGGAGTGTCTCTCTTTGTCTTCAAGGCTCTGAAAAGAGCCTTCTCTGCTCCAAGAATTTGAACAGTCGAGGCTGGATGCTTTGCAAGATTGATCAGCGACCCTGCATGGGAAATCAATCTTGCTCCAACCAACTCTCCAACTAAAACAGTTAGATTTGGAGCCATAGCCGTCATTCTTGCATTCAAATAATCATACAACTGTGTTCTGTACTGTGAGATCTCTATCACTTGATCGCACAAGTGTTGGATGTTGATGATATCATCGTTGGAGATTTCCGTCCCCATGGAAATCTCCGCAGCTTCCTTGACTTTCTCCTCTACTTCTTCAGGTAAAATATCGGATAAATCGCAGGATGATGTGTTTTCTCTTGTGCCGATAATCTTGACAGTTTTGACGAAGGAAATATTGTCGGTGATGAGCTTTCCCAACTCTGGAAAGTGCCATCCATACCATTCTCGGCAACGCATTACGTAGTTGTTCAATTCCTTGTCCAGGTCGTCGAGAAGACACACTGCCTGGATGATCATGGTATCGATTTTGTCAGGAGAGAACTTGAGCTTGTATCTAGAGAGACTGTGGGCCAAACCAAGAGCCATGGCGGTCATTTCCTTCTTGGGGAAACCAGCCAGCAGACTGTCCATTTGGCTTCTGATGCATCGCATCAGTTCTTGAATTGATGTGTTGCTGATGCATGATAGACTCAGTTTGTCTTTAATAGCGTTTCCCAGCTTCGCATCCGCAACGGCAAGTTGCTCCTGTAGTTCAGAGCAGTGCTTTTTTAAAACCTTTTTCAGGGATTTACTGAGTTTTCCCTCAACTGCGGCGGTTGTTGCTGCTAAGGCTTCGGTAGTGTCGGCGAACTTTTCGAAATGTTTTAATTTCACTCTGAAAAATTGAGTCATTGGATTCTTGCTAGATTTACATTGTTTACGTAAAATATGATTTAATGTCCATTAATTTAAATAAAGTCGTATGTCACATTGAAAATTTACCAAATTTAAAAGATTACATATTCCAAGAAAATAAAGTCTTTCTAGTTACAAATTTACATAGTTAGGATTTATGTTAACACTGTTCATTGAAACCAGGCCTCACTTAAGTAATTTTTGGTTTAAAATAATACCGATAAACGATGCGTGGCGTTATAAAGGATGAAATGCAATTTAGAAAATCTGCCTGCTGCGCGGCTCCCTTTGCTGGCGAGTTTGGGCGCGCGTCTGGCAGATCACGCGCTTCGAGCTCGATAATAAATTTACCTCGCTCTACGCACTCGGTCTTCCTACTTCCCTACATTTGTGTATAGAGCTTTAAAAACTCAAAAGCAGAATGTCGACTACTGTAATTCGGTGATTGTGAATTCTCTTTTGTTGAAGCTTCTCCGACTTAAACGAATATACTCTCATCGCGAGTCTTGTGCCGCGCACTCGATCAAAATTTGTCCGAAATACGAACTTTTCTATATTACTTTTAACTCTAATACATTGAATGTATAATATATTACTTTATATACCTCTACCTTGTTTTTCATAAAATTAGGCCTATTTTTATTACAATTATTACGATCAAAACCAAAACTATGCGTCCCATAAACAATTAATGATAACAAATGTGTAGCTCAATTTTGGATAGAGAACTTTTATTGCTCCATTTTTTTCATAGGTTGTGTAGTTTTCCTAGCAATTAAATTTTTTTATTTCTTATTTCATTCTTTGATACTCAAACAAAAACTGCGCGTCAAATTGGAAAATTGATGATACCAAATTTATAGGTCTTTTTGGGATAAACAACTTTTCTTTATCCATCTTCTGTCTTAGCCTTCGTCATTTTTTCAAAAATTTAATCATTTCATTTTCAAAGTTATTTTTCCTGGTGAAATGAAAACTACATATCCTGTAGAAAAACGATTGATTTTAATTTGAATTTAAAATAGACTCAAGAGGCCAAATTTTTCAACATGAT
Source organism: Neuroterus valhalla (assembly GCA_011762715.2). Lineage (NCBI taxonomy): Eukaryota > Metazoa > Arthropoda > Insecta > Hymenoptera > Cynipidae > Neuroterus > Neuroterus valhalla. Next base: position 14,586 of record WSXT02176394.1, on the reverse strand, counting down.
TTGTTCAAACAAATTGTGTGAACAATTGTTGCTAAATTTGCAATATATTTCAAAAATCTGGCAAAACAACATAAACCCTAAACTCATGAACCCTAAATCCATAAACCCCAAACCCATAGAGCATAGACCCTAAAGCCATAAATCCATAAAACCTAAATCGACGTTTGATGAATAACTTTCAATTCTAAAACAATAATTTTCACATTATTTTAAAATGCTTGCTTGAACCCACAAATTTAGAAACTCCAAAAACCATAATTCGATCATTTCTTACGTAAATTGTCAAGATGAAGTACGGTTAATTAACAGTAAGGTGTTTATATTCCTAATCAGCGATCCTAAAAAAGTTTATGGCTTTTGAAACTTTTCGAGGTGAAATGCTTTATAATTGAATAGTTATTTTTAGATCTTATAGACTCATCATTAGAGGAACGAAAATAAATTCGTAATGAACCATGAAGAATTGTATAATATGCTGCGAAAGATTGTTTTATAATAACTTCTAAACTATATTCCCTGACGTATGAGATACAAGATGAAAAATACGAAACTTCAAATCGATGAAGCACCAAAATGTGTTAATTGAGGAATAAGAAAAAAATTATTCTGAGTTTCAAGCTTCTGCTTTATATATTTTAGATATAAGAGTTGATAAAATAATTACAAAGAAAAAAGTTGATAAATTGAAAAATCACAAAAAAATGATAAAATTAGAGATAGAAAATATGTTTTTTTAAATGCAATATAAAATACAAAAAACATTTACAGAATAAGTGACCAAATAGCAAAAATAACTTGATAGAAGTACTTGATTTCACCATATTTTGTTCTGAAAAAAAGGTTAAAAAAAATTATTTTTGAAAATTTGGCTTCGTGAGTCTCTTTGTGATTCAATTACAAACATTTCTGGCTTGATTTTGTTCGATTTGATCAAGATTTTCGACTTGTAGGTAGTTTTGAACGAAATTATTGCTACATACTGAGTTTGTGGCGGTCGTTAATGGAATCGCGTTACCTTTCCTCCTGACCTTATCGATATATGAATTAACTTATCCAATTGAGACTTTGGCGCCCGGTTAGTAATGTTTGCTGCTTAATTGTCCATTTTTCCAAATTCTGCGAAAATTTCCATTTTTCAAAAAAATCCCCTTTATTTCCCGCTTATCCGTTGGCTAGACACCCTGTTTTAGGAACGAAGCAAGATCTTTTTTTGGTGCACAATTTTTGTTCAATTATATTTTTCCGTACCTTGCATAGTTTGAGAAAATTGGAAGTGTTTTAACTTTAGCAACTTTTCATTCGAAGTTCTCAAAATAATACTTGCAATTATATCAATTGCAAGTTTTCGTGTTTTGAAATTCATTAACATTGAATTTCAAGCGTTCGAAGTGAAACAATGCTAAACGATTTTGAATTAATAACATTGCATGGTTGAATAATTTGGAATTGAAAAGCTTTCGAATAAAACATTTAAAACTTTGAGAATATAACGAGTAGCATCAATTGATAGGCATCAACATTTCAGAATTAACTTTAGAGTTATCAAGTTTCGATTGGTTTTGAATTGAAAACGTTCAGAATACATTGAAATGGGAATAATTCTCGTTTTTGAATCGTTTACAATTGTACAATTTCAGGTTTAAATTGGGATCACAGGACGATTGCAATTGATAGAGAAGTATACAATTTTCAGTTTAAAGTTTGAAAATAGGAGAATAGGCATGCAATCTCTTACAATTTAAAATTGATCAACTTTGATTTGAAAGCTGTCAGAGATGCAAGTTCTTCAACTGACTTTAGAATTATATAGAAATTGTGGAAAAATATTGACTTGGGAACGTTTAAAATGTAATAAATTCATAGGACAACTTGAAATAAAAGAATATACAGTGGAACAAATCTCAACTTGAAAAAATTGAAAGTTTGATAATTTTAGAAAAATTAGAAACTCTGGGATATTGAATAATTTCGAATTCACAAAGTGTTTGAAATTTCAGAAGAGTCAATTTAAAGCTAGAAAATAAGAAAATAAGACAATAATAATAATTTAAAATTTATCACTTTCGAATCATAATCTGTCAGACAAAAAATTTTCAATTGGATTTGGAATTATATAACAATGAAGAAAATATTTATTTGAAAACGAACGTTCAAAATTAAATAATTTCATATTAAAATTTAGGAAACATAACAAATTCAAATTGAAAAGATATCAATCAGAATAATTCTTATTCAAGAAAAGTTCAAAGTTAATAGTTTTGGATTGGAATTTCAAAAATAGGATAATTTCAAACAAGAAAATTGAAATATCATTTTTAATTATGCATTCAAATGCTTCACAAACATTCATACATTTAAAAAAAAAGAAATTTCTTTGGTCATTCCGCCCTCTCAAAATAATGCCAGAGCTTTCCATCTAATCAATGTTGGAAAATCAATGCTTTTCGAAATGTGGACATAAGATGTAACTAAATGTATCATTGAGATAGCCAATTGAGTTAAAAATTCTATATTTACTAGAGTGATTAAAGTGTACAATTTGGAATTTTGATCATAGTAATATTGCTTTATATATGTATATTATTAATTGATTGAATATTGCTAGTTGACAAATAAATAAACAAAAGTTGCAAATTTTTTTTTCATAATTAAATGCTTCATCGTGCTCGAATAGCACTCAGTATAAATCGACAATAATCAAGTGTGTGAAAAAAGCCAAGAATGAAACTTCCAGTCAAAAAAAATTAAATATATTTACTAACATTCTGCTTGCAGCTTCAGGCGTTTCAAACTCATGGTACAGATCATCTACTTCGGCTAGTTTGTTTTCGTTCAGTACCTGTAAAAACAAACATCGATTATGAAAGATTCAATAATTTTCATCAAAAATTACATCAATTTTCTGAAAAATAGCAGTAATCAAGTCTACTTATCATAGAATTTTGTTATAATGACCACGTGTTGAAAATTTGGTGGTTATTTAGGTTACCTTGCACATCCGAACCTCAGTAACTTACACAACCAGAAATAACTAACCTTAAAAATAGCGTACCCCGCAGGGGTTTCGAACAATAATAACATTTTCCTTCTTTTTTTCACTTCAGCACTTAAAGTTTAGCCTTTTTTAACAAAAATTGAAAATGCCATGCGGCCGCAAGTCTTACACCCTCCTCACTTCTCGCTTGCACACATTGCCGACAGTGTTGCCATTTGATCGCACCGCTGTGTGCGCGGTTGCCAAAAAGTAGTTTAATCTAATTCCATTTTCAAACAAAGTTTTCAAGAAGGTATTTTTATGATAAACGGTCTTTTGTTGCAGAGAAAAGAGTGAAAATATCTTGAATTTTCCATTGCAACATCATTTTGTCGCCAGACTTTCCATTTTTATTCATTTATTTGATATCTTTGTGTCTGCATGTTTTTCCTGTAAGTTATGTGCAGATGTCGCTGCATGTTCTGTGGGCCGGTGGGTGGGCGTGTACATGTGTTTGCATGTGTTCATTATCAACTTTTAGAGAAAAAACCTAGTTTGTCTGTTTGTACGAGTAAAAACGTTGTTTTTGCGACTTGAACTCGCATAAGAATGTATTAAAGGAAACAGTGCAATAGTAGATTTAGAAGTTCGTTTTGTTTCAAGAAATCAAAATGAATCCAACTGAACCAAATAGTGCAGAAACTCTCAGGTAGGAATTACACGCACACTCTTCCTTAATTTGTGTTTCGCTTGGGGTACGTACTGCATGCCGGAATTGTTTTTTTTTTTGCATGAATTGTGCCTACGATTTTTTTTCTCACTTGTAAACTAGCAACGTTCGTTTTAGGTCGCTTTGCGTGCAAATTTGTTGCATTTCATTGAGCTGAAGCTATTTTTTTCCGCACACGACTTGTTGTTTTTTGAGTACGTTATACATCATTCATAACCTCTTAAACAATTGTAGTTCGAAAATGAAGGACGTTATTGACGTTCTGGCTATGCAGAGGGAGAAAAGAAACACCTTACAAAAGAGTATCACGATCGATTACAGCGTTGCGACCGACGGGTTCACCGTTTCTAGGTTTATCTTCGAATGCGGTTAGTACATGAAATTTTTATAGGTTATGTAACTTTTCATGCATTTGAAAATGTTGTTTAGTGCTATATCTATTGCGTAAAAAAGTAAATGCAAATAATATTATCATTTGGTTAACAATTTTTCACAGGCTACAAATTGGAAGCGCATCCTTTGACGATTGCAACAGCTGCAATTTTGTATCATAGATTTGTGAGAGAAGCTACCATAAATGGTTATGACAATTACGCAAGTATTCCATACAAATTTTTCTATAATATAATTAATTTGTTGGAAGATTTGCTTGTTTCACATAAAAAATTGTATATTTGCAGTTAATTGGTTCGACATGCCTTTACCTTGCCGGGAAAGTTAAAGACGACGCATTAAAAATTCGTGACGTTATGAACGTGGCATACAATACTCTTCATAGGGGTTCACAACCTTTGGAACTTGGAGACCAATATTGGAGTATGAGAGACGCTATTGTTCAAGCCGAACTTTTAATAATGCGAATGTTAAAGTTCCAAGTCACCCCCGAACATCCACACAGGGTAAGAGTTGTTTCATGATTCTAAAAGCAAATTCAAAGAGTACCCTATTATGATTCATTAACAATAAATCCCTTCGAAATAGGTAATAAAAAAAATAAAATAATTTCTTTCTTCAATTTTGCAGTTCATCCTCCACTATTTAAGGTCTTTGCAAGCCTGGTTCGGAGAGGAGGAATGGTCCAAGTATCCCGTGGCTAAAACGAGTATGGCTTTGCTGCAAGACTTTCACCATTCACCGTCGGTCCTCGATTATCCTCCAAATCTAATCGCCATTGCTTGCATCAATCTTTCCTTACAAGTTTACGGAGTGGTCGTTCCTTTGATGGACGAATGCGATCAGCAGCCTTGGTTCAATGTAAGAAAAATATCAATGACTAATGGCCAAGCCTCTGCAGAATAATTTAATTTCGGGATGAGTTTTGACTGAATTTTGTTCGCCAACAGGTTTTTTGTAAGGACTTGACGAGAGACAAGCTGTGGGAAATCATGGAGAAGATTATGGCTGCTTATGATGACGAGCCAGAGACGAGAGATAATTAGGGAGTAAAAAAAGACCATTCAATTGGCAAATGACTCATTCTTTCATTCATTCACAATATCAAATATTTTTAGGAGCAAGTTAACAATAAGGACCATTCCGTTGCCATTGGAGTAAGTGTAAAATATTATTTAAATAAATGAGATGGCTAGTAAAGTTAGACCAAAAAAGTGTGTCTGTTTTTATTTATGTAGCAAGTGCTAAATAACTTGATACGTACGTCTAGAATCTTTTATTTGGTAATGTACACACGCGCACACACGCATACACGCAGCTAAAGTAGGGAAATAAATTATACAAACGGTCGTATATGTACATAACACTACGATTAGTCAATTAATATTTACATGTAATACATGCCGCTCTTATTGAAGAGTCCGATGTTGTAATTGGAAATAGGATCAAAATAGTTTTTCGAATATTACAAGAATAACTTGGTTTCAAAATATATAATCGATAAATATCATTTTCTGCAATGAAAAACTAATAAGATTGCGGTTTCAAAATTACATTTACATAATTCATAAGGTGCACTCAACTGCAAAAAAAAATTATATCACAAGTTTACAGACTTTCATTCATTATCTCTTTTAAAATCTTGATTTATTAATTAAGAGTTTGAAATTAAATGTGCCTGTTGCGAAAAATTTAATTTCAATTTGCCAAATAGATTTTCTGAATCGATAGTCGTAAAAAAAAAAACATTTTTTCTTAGTGTAAATTATTGGAAAAGGTAACAGAGTTTCTTTGCGAGTTTGGATTCTTCAAAGTGCTGAGCAAAAGATTTTCGTGAACTGCATAAAAGAAAGGTTCTAATCCCTCTCTGGTTTCTCCCTCGCTTATTTGATAGCTAAAAGTATGTAAAAGCCAACACTTGATATTCGATATACAGACTTATAAATACACACCTCATGAGTTAACACGTTGAATTTATATTATTATATTACATTGATCTTGCGACATTTACAAGATGTATGATTTCGTTTCTCGGTTTATTATTTCACCGTTGCATCGACAGCAAAATCGTCGGAGGATGAGTTTTTCAATATGACAGTTTTGCCTTGGGCCTTGAAGTTTTGAATTGATACCAAAATCACCATCTCCAGGTTTTCTGGTATGATGTCTCGATTTTATATTGATTTTTCTTATATAAAATTGTAAAAACTGCGAATATGACCCATTTACTTATTGATTAGAGTCAAAAACACTTTCATGACAATCAATGAAATCAATTCTGTATCTGTTGTTTAATCGGTAAATTGTTCAAGATATTCGTTAAAAATATCCGTGGCATCGCAAGCCATGAGAAAGCTATGAGCTTTTGGACGAATATAGTACATTTTAGTTGTAGGGAGTCTTTCATTTTTTATACACACATTTCTGCGAGTATTGGTCATGCAAATCTGATTTAAATTTGGTACGCAACTTTGATTCTGTTTGGGCGAAAAGTCTTGCTTTTGCTGTTGTAAGGGACCTGCGTGTGCAGGTTCATGACTTTTTACTGAGACTGGTACGAGAGTATTTTTCGGCTTTCTCACGAAATCCATAGTTTTCTTCGGTGAGCATTCTCTCTTGCGATTCAGATGGCTTTCGTTTTATGTCGACTGCACCGCTTCCTTGGCTCTCATAAAGTACGTTATCATATCGATCGGCAGTGGGAATACGATGGTCGAGTTTTTCTCTGCTGAGATTGTGTTGAGAGTCTAAATTTTTTTGAAATCAGAATAAAATCAGTACATTTGTTGATATTGGACTGCAATTTGGATGCGAAAGAAAATCCTGTTTGTTTTACCTGGAGGTAGCGAAGTTGCAGTGCCGCTGGGGAATCGCCAATCACTTCGGATGCCTCTCTCAAAGCTCTGCTCGCTTTTTGTTCTCCTTCAGCAGCAATCACCTGTAATTAAAAAAGAAAAATAAGGGATACATTAGAAAAGTAAATCAATTAAGTAAGTAATTTCGTACTGGATTCTCACTTATATGATTTTATATTTTTTAAACACGATTACTTGAGTATCGATGAGGAGATATTATTTCAGGGAATTAATTTCCAAAAAAAGCAACTTTTTCTTAACAATATTTTAAACGCACCTTAGCTCGAGCTTCTCGTGCAGCTTCTGCTTCAGCAGCCATGGCTCTTTGTAGCTGGACTGGTAGACGGACATCCTTACTGTTGTAAAAGGAGAGAGAATTGTTTATTTAATTATATATTAATTTAATAATAATAAATTGATTGATTATTATTTTAATTTACTCACATCTCTACTCGCTCGACTTTAATACCCCAAGTGTCAGTGGCCTCGTCTAATGAAATCTACAACCAAAATAGTTTCTTGAATTTCACATGGAACTTGTGCAAGAAATACTGTGGGTGTTTAGGGTGGCGACTTGACCGGGAAACCGGGAATTTTATTCAAAACCGGGAATTTATTTGACTCAACCTAGACTATTAAAAATTCTACCGAAAAAATACGAGAAATGACCACTTTCTTCTTATGAATCAGAAAGATATCTTATTATTGGATTTGAAGAATGTAACGCTCCTTTAGACTGATTCTCAAAATATTTAAATATATCCATACGTCATGAGAGGAAGAATTTTTCTTTTCCCGTTATAAGAAGAGCGTTTTGCAAATTAGTTGATCTGTGAGATTTTTTTAGCTGAATCAAATTTGATAATTATATTGATGATAGCCCAAACCTACAGAAAGAATAATTATCTTCATTCATTTATCTGATTTACCTTATTTATCTGACTTGGGATAGGGAATTTCAGAAAATAATCATAGTTTTTATTTCAGGGGGTAGAGTTTCAGTGAAGAAGTAGAATTTCAATTGGAACAGGAAATTTTTGACATGGAACGTGAACTTTTTAAACTAATTATGATTCAGATTTAGAAGAGAGGAATTTGAAAAAATCATTCCTGCAATCCAAAATTCGTCGTGATTTCAAAGTTCCCTCTTCCTAATTTTAAATAAATTAGGAAATTGTTCATAAATTGTTCATTGCAAATTCATCCCTTTTGTATTAAAAAATCAACTACTCGTTTGGAATTTAAACTCGTTTGTTGAAAATCAAATTTTCTTGTTAAAGTTGCATTATTTCGATTCAAAATTCACCTCTGGTTGAAACTGTGACTACTTTGTTAAAAATCAATTAATCTTTTTTTGGTGGAAATTCAAGTATTTATTTGAACGTTGATTTTTCAATTTGGGAATTAAACTATTTCTTTGAGAATTAAGTTAGTGGAAAATTTGCCTTTTCTGTAGAAAATTAATCTTCATGGTCAAAAACGAGGTCAAAAATTATTCTTTTTGTTAAAATACGTCTATTCATTTGGACATTCATCATTATACCTGAAAATTTATCAGTTTGGTTCAAAATCAATTACTTTAACTTAAAATTCAACTGTTTTATCTTTACTGAAAAATTGATCTTTTTTAGTTCTAAATTCGACATTTCGGTGAAAACTTGTCTCTTTGAATGAAAAATTCAATAATCTCGTTGAAACTTTACATATTTTGTTGAAAAATCGATTTCTTGTAGAAAATGATCTTTTTCTTCGGAAGTTAATATTCTTCTTCAAAAATTCTTTTTTACGGTTAACAATTCAAGTTATACAGTCGAACATTTTTCATTTTAGTCGAAAATTTATCTCGTTGAATACTCTTATGTTTGGTTTAAAATTAATTTTTCAAGCCAAAAATGTAACTATTCCATTTTTGTTTGAAAATGTTTATTTTTATGGTTCGAATTTCAATATTTTGTTAAAAAATTGTATCCTTTGGTTGAATATTAATTTTTTGTCGTAAATTGAACTATTCTAGTTGAATATTCATCATTTCAGTCAAACATTCGTCTTTCCGGTTTAAAATTCGACTGCTTCAGTTAACAATTTACAATTTCATTTGATTCTTCGTCATTTTGTGCATAAATGTAATAATTTATTTGACAGTTTTTTTTGTTTGTTGAATAATAATTTTTTTTGTTATGAGTAATTTTTTCAACTGAGAATTCAACGTATGTTTAGTTAAACATTGATTTTTTTTCAATTCAAAATTTGAGTAATCAAATTTTCATTCAATAATCTCTTTCAGTGAAAGTTAATTTGTCTGTTTGAAGACTCAACTCCTTTAGTTAAAGATTCGTTTTTAGTATAAAACACTTATGCTTGGTTTAAAATTGGTTTTTTAAACTGAGAATGTTACTGTTCCACTTTTGGTTGGAAATGATTATTTTTTGACTTTGAAATTCTACTATTTTGTTACAACATTATATTTTTTCTTAGAAAATGATTCTTTCTATTTGGGAATAAATCTTCTTGTTTGGATATTCAGCTTCTTGTTTTGAAATTAAACTGTTCTGGTTGAAGATTCATAATCTTATTTGAAAATTCATCACATTGGTTGAAAAATGAACTTTTTTATTGGAAATCTGTTCCTTTTTTGCTATCGTAAATTGATTTTTTCAATGGTAAGTTTAACTGTTTCAATTTCTGTAAAGAAATGATATTTTTTATTGGAAATTAGATTATTCTTTTCAAAATTGATTTATTTTGCGACAAATATAAATATTTTACTCCTAGTTGACCGGGAAAATTGAAAAACATGACCGGGAAGAACCGGGAATGTGAAATGGTCCGCCGAATCGCCACCCTGGTGGTGATTGTAGTAAAAATGGAAGAGCTTACAGGTCAATAGTAAACAATCAATTACCAACTTCTGACTAACAAGTTTTAATGATTCATTTTCCAAGTTACCAGAGTCAATATAGAATATTAATATTTACTTGAAAAAGTATAGGAACTAATTTAGTAAGATTTATAATTTTAATGATTAGTTTTAATTCATAACTTGCCTGCATGGTTCCGGAAATAGTTTCTCTTTCGCTCAAAATTTCATGCAGAGGTCGTGTGCCCATCGTGTTTCGCAAAGTGGTTTGAGCAAGAAGTCTCGTGCTGTGATGAGCATTTTCCACGTTTGCAATCGAAATTGTCGCGTTGTGCACTCTGTAATATACGACAGCATCAACCGAAACTGTCACACTGTCCTTTGTGAGAACCTGTTGAAAAAAATTTAAATATTTGATTCATCATTATTTTTTGCCGATACCCGGGAAAATGTTGAAATTAGGAAAATTAGATTAGAAATGACCTCTTGTGGTGGTACGTCGTAGGTCCGAGTTCGAAGATCAACTCTAGCATAAGCATCGATACAGGGTAGTATAAAGAAAATACCTGGAAATGAATATTAATTTTGTTTTTAAATGTTCCTGAAATTCATGTTTTTTTTCTCACTCTTTCCTTAGAATTTATGATAGCTGTTCTCTACAATTACCTGGGCCTTTTGCTCCTCCGGACAAAAGTCGTCCTAATCGGAATATTACAGCTCTTTCGTATTCTTGCACTACCTGTGAGAATAAATAATTCAAATGAAAAAATTCGATAAAACCATTCATTTGAATTCTTATATGAATGCAAAACTAAATTTTACCTTGAAGCATACAAAGAGGGAAAATGGCATCGTCAACACGACTAAAACCCAAGAAAGTCCTACCAGAACTTTCCCACATGTTGTAGCATCATCCGTATTGGCACTCTCTGCTGAAAAAGAGGTAAAATTTTCGAAAGTACTTTCTGCCTTCAACACACCTGATAAAGTTTTAGTTTCAATAATTTATTTCTTAAAGAGTTTCAAGTACTTGAAAGCAGTTACAGAACAAGTTAAATCCATAATGAATTGCTCACTTGAAAAGCAGCCTTCCCAATCGGAATGTTCTCTGTTCGAAAGTGTTCTTTTTTAATCTCTTTATGAAATAAATTATTGAAATAAACCCAATGAGAAAAGTTCTTCAACTACAAATTTTAGTATTCAAATATTGAAAAAACTCTTCCCATCGTTTTGTTATAAATTCTGAATATATTTCTCATCCCGTTAGATAATAGGTTGGAGAAAAACAATCAGAATTAAAAAAGCATAATATAATACATTTTCTAGAGAATAATGTATATTTCCAGGGGAAAAAAATTCTTAGATGTGATTCGGCAATCAGTCACGCGTCTTTTTCCTCGTAATTAGTTTTTTTGCATTTCTTTAGTGATGAAAGATCCAGATAAATGGCCATTATGCTTTGATCGATGAGATCGAGATTCAAGTGTATATGCGCCTAATAATTTTTTCTGACCTTGTTTGCTTGACAGCAAAATTTTTTGTCAATATTTTATTCTGGGGTTTACCCCAAGCCAATTTTTGGAAAAAAAACAAATGAAAATTAATGATGAAAGAGATCCAGAATCGAACAGACACGGGACAAGATAATATGTTTCAGAGCCAATACAAGTAGTTTTACCACTAGGCTACTGAAATATTCAGTAAGCAGGCAAGTTCGTTTAATAGCGTCTATTCGAACGCACTGACTGTCTCGTGCAATCGATAATGCTGCTATTTCCTTTTTAATATTTGTATGATGATAACAGCCGACAAACAAAGCTTCTTTTTATTTTCTACTTTGGCGCTATAAATATCTTTTACATTGCAGGAGAATCTATTAAAGATTGATCGGTATACCAAAATTGAAAGAATAAAAACCATGAACGTTGATATAGTTCTAAAAATCTGATTTTTAATTAGGATAATTAATAAAACGAAAATTTGAAGCTATCAAATAACAATTCAAATATTGAGTAATTATTAATTATTTGTGTTAAGTATTTTATACAATATTTCGAGCCAAGTTTAATCTTTTACAAGTCATAAAAAAGCAAAATGTTTTTTGTTTGAAATTCTATTCACCAGCTATGTATTTATTATGAATGTATTCTTTCCTGTTGCGCACACTATTTGTAGGCCATCTATTATTTTCCCAGCGGCATGCATATCATTTGACAAATTGCATATGCAATTTGTCAAATGATTAAAGCTCTACAATATAAATTTCGTTCAATTTTACAACAAAATAAGTATTTCTTATTTCAAGATACTCTTCAAATAAAAGGAGAAGAGGAATATTTTATAATATAATATAACTATTACTCCTTTATTAACGTTAAACTTCTAAAGTTTGCATTTTGTATGTATTGTCACATGTCTATCCTGTCAGATATCAACATATATTTAACATAACCTTCTATACTACATACATCTTATTTAAAACTATTAGTTTTCTTCAAACTTAAGAAACTTAAAAACAAAAAACTATAACATTCGTTACTTTACCCTAGAGGGTGTCGAGCGCGAAGTAATTTACAATTATATTCTCCTTTTTTTTATAAAATATTCAAATGAGAAACATAATACTATAATAAGACAGAAATTTTGACCTAATTTTCTAATTTGGAGCTTCATTAGTCCAATAATTAACCCCTCAAAGACCCCAATTTTTCAAGTTAATGACCAGTGCGTCATTCCATTAGGGTATATATTTCCATAAAATATTGATCATAAACTGCGTAATTGACTCTATAGAGCGATAACAGACTGAATTGATTATTAATCAAAATTTGTATTTACAAGAATATGAATGGGCTGAAATGTCAAGAAACGCATTATTTAGAAAAAACACAAAGGGTGAATAATAAAGAAGGAAGGAACTAATCGCAATAAACATTTGAAAATCGATGCTTCCTGCGCACATTTCGTCCTTCTTTCCTTGTGGGATAGTAGTTGTTGTCAGCTAACCACTTTTCACATACATGTCAATATTTTGGTCCCAAGTCTCTTATTTTTAATACAATCATTCGACATCGAGAACCTCATCTTCGAAAAATAATAACAAATCTCTATTTTCCTAAATATTGATCACTCATCCCACCATTTAATCTATATTTTTCTACCAACGTTAATTAGAAAATCAGGAAGGAGGCTCAAAGGAATCTTTTGGAATAACTCCAAATTTAATTTCAATCTCCATAAGTGGGTTATTTAATTCACCATATACACACATGTACAAGTTTCAAGTTTAAAATTACGCTTGTAAAATTTATTTCATCTTAATTAAGGAGCGAGAATTTTTCCTGAAATTTCATGATTTGGATTGTTGATAAAATTGATGAAAATCTATCGTAAATAGAGAGAGAGAGAGAGGGAAAGGGAGGCGGGGATAAATAAAGTTAAGAGGGACAAAAATTTAATAATTTCTAGGGGAAGCGAGGGAGCTTCTTACCACCAGTCATCTTCTTGGTGTAAAGACAAGAAGCAGGCAGTTGACCTTGACCCTTGTTGAATCGACTCTAAATAAGAAAGTTGGTCAATAACTGTTTTATGCCAGATAGAGCGGTCAGCAACACGACGCTTTGCACACTAGTTAGAGTGCCTGATCGGTGATTCAACCCCCATGGAAAGGCATGATTATCGCCATGCGCACAAGGCGATGTCACACAGAAGCTCAAAAGTGGATTTCCCGTGCATATGGGGTGAAAAACCGAGTACAAGAAAACCATCTCGAGATTATTATGCTATATAATTGTATTTCCTGAGATGCTTCAGTCATGTTGAAAGAATGCACAAAAGACGTTTAGCGAAGCAGGTGTATTGAAGTATTTAGGTAAATGGTAGCGTACCCAGAGGAAGACCAAAAAAGGAATGGATAGAATGTGTAAATGAGACTCTTGAGAGAAGAGGAATACAAGAAGGCCGTAGAAAGTAGGAAAGAAGTCGTAGAAGCTTGCTTTAAAAAACGCATGGATGTAAAGGAAGCAAAAGAGATGTGTGCAGAGGAGTATCGTTTATAAGAACGAGAGTGATGGTTGAAATAAAAGATTTTGATACTTATGGACCCGTGTACTGAAGAAATTTGCTAATTGGTTATTATAATGGCTTCGCAATGCTCTTTACCTGGGATGATTGCTATAAATATTAATCAGCAACTCTTGTACCTTTGCTGAAACTTGTGTGTCCTGGGGCATAAGGGCGTGGAAAAAACAGCAACAACAAATTATTTTTGTTCATGCTCCTAAAAAAACCAACCATTTGGGATTAAACCTCTTTGCAAGGAATGATGCATTTCAAGAAATGCCAAGTTTGACTGTGACAGAGTTGCATAAGGTTTTATTCAATAAAAAAAAAAAAAAAAGAAACAGTACTTTTGAGCTATGACTTGGCTCTATCAAATCGTGTAAGTGAGCATCCTGAAAAAAGCAACCACTTCCGAGGAAAATGAAATATTGCCACACAAAGATTCGAATATCTGTTTTGAATTTGAATCTGGAAAATAAAGGAGAAAGTCCTTTCAAATTACCACTAGTTCTATTGAATCGTGAATGTAGATTTTCACCCACTTGTACATCAAACCGCTCTATTGGCACCGTGCAAGTCTACTGGCGCCCTCACTTTGATGGACTCTCCCATGTTAAATTTTATAGAGCAAAAGTTAGTAGTACCGTGGCGGCCACGGTCCCTATTGCTGGACTCTGCCATAAGAATACGTGTAAAATTCGACGGCAGCGCCAGC
>WSXT02176383.1:0-21880 GCA_011762715.2 Neuroterus valhalla | reverse complement strand
GCTGATACTTGCGAGCGAAGCGAGCTGCGCGCGAAGCGCGCGATGAGAATGTGCCCGCGAAGCGGGCAGATTTTTTTAATAATAAAGGATGCGTTTCTTCAACTAAAAGAGATTGATTTCTCAGCCGAAAAATTGAAATAAAATAGTTGAATGTAACATCTGAAAAAATGTTTACTTAAATAAAAAAATCAACTAATTGAAAAATCCGCAAGAGTGCCCTGATTATAAATATGGAGACTGAATGTTTGAAATCTTGTGCAACTTTTATTTAAATAATTTTTTAAACAATTGAGTTTTTTCCGTCGCCTCAATAAATTCGGCTCCTTGACTCTTATGATTCCAATAACATTATATTTGAAAAAACAGTTTTTTAGATTATTTTTATCAATTTTAATGTATTTTGAATGATAAATAATGAAATTATTAGAAATATTGATGAAGAGAATTGAATTTCATAGAAATAGCTGTAAATTTCCATAATTGATTATTTTACTATGCTTATTTAATTATACCTGTATGAAAAATCCTTGCATTGATTTTGAATTAAATATAAATGTTTGAATAAAAAATTTATATAATCATAATAACTACAATATTTTTCTTTCATTTTATTCGAATCATAACTATATTTGAATGTTTACTTCTTTAATACTCAAATTTCCAAATCAAACTTTGTAATAAAGTTGTTCAATTTCAAACTTTTTAGAATATGGCCAAATTTACAATTTTAACTCCTGGATATAAAAATAGGATTTATTTTGGTTATACATTTTAGAATTTCATTTCTAAATTTAAATGTTAAATGCTTCAGATTGAAACTGCATCGATTCTTAGGTTTTTTTTATTGATCTAGTTTCCTTTTAAACTTTTATTCGTTCACTTTGGAAAAGAGATCATTTATTAACTTATAATTAAAATTAGAATTTTGATATTGTTTATGCCCAGCAAAAAACTTCTACCATTGTTCCACACTAAATTTTCGTTTTTATATAAACAAAATCATTCTTTTATATAAAATCCTTTCATTCTCATTCAGCATGGAAGTGTCGAGTTTTAAAAGCGGAAATTTTGTATTTTTCAAGCTCTAGATTAAAATTGTTCTAATTTGACGTGCTAGACCTTCTCAATTGTTCGTTTTTTGAAGATTTTATAGAATACCTAATTGATAATAATTGAAGAGCCTTAGGTTTGTGGAGGGGAAGAGGGAGGGGGGGGGGGGGGTCAGAGAAAATGTGCGATATTCTTGCATTCGCGATATTTGTTTGCTTCTAGAAAATCTTTTAGGCAGAAAAATTTGAATTACGATTATTGGTAAAATATTTGGTTTTCCCGTCTAAAAGAGTTGTCGCAAAGGAAGGAATAAATTTAACAGTTTAATAATGCTCCAGTTTGATTAAAAAGGGCGTCTCAATCAATAAATGAATCATTCAGACCGGTTCGCTCGATAAAGAAGACTATATTTTGCTGTACAAATCTAAATTCGAACCGAGAATTCAAATTTCCCGCTTCGGTTAATTAAGTCATGCGCAGTGATGAATTGCCTCAACAGCTGTTTTCTGTCAGTTGAGAGCAGACGAAAACTACTTCGTGACAATAACGAAACTCTGGAGAAATTTTTGTGTCAATAGTCACCAAATTATATGTATAACAAAAGTTTACTTTCGCCTTATCCTTCCGGGATTTTGTGAGTCACGTAATATCTCGAAATGGTCGTGCTCTCGTTTCGAGGACTTCCGCCTATCAAGCGGTTATTGTCCTTTTGTGGACAATGTTGCGCATGTAAGATTATCACATCTATTGCAAAATACTATTAAAAATTTTGTGTATTAACAATTCCATAGTAATAGATCGTCACGGAAAAAAATAAGAGAACCCTCTATGTAAATTATGTTACATTTTGTAATATCATGCTTAAAGTTATATCATTTTCATTTTTATTGTTTCTAATATTTATAGTATACGATAATTAAATCTAGCAGAATCAATTCTTTGAAAGTTTCATATTGGTTTTTCTATGAAGTCGATTTTTTGAGTCAAAAGGATTAAAAAGGATTCCGAGAATTGGGATTTATAACTATAATAATTATTATCCTTCGGGAACAGTGGGGTTCAACCAAAATAAAACGAGGTTCCAAAATAACTTGTAGAAGGCAATTCGTGAACAATTTCAGTTTTTTTTCCGTTTTATTTCAAGAGAAATTCAGTGTTGAATTTTGAAGAGATCAATGTTGCCCGATTAGAGAATCTTTGTTCCTTTAAAGTTCTCTAGTGACGCAAAGAAGTAGATTTTTTTCTTTCTGCCTTCGTGAATGTTTTTTTTAGGCCTAGCATTGACAAACTTTATGAACAGAGGTAGTTAAAAATTTTTTAAATTCCTCGATTATCTTATTGTTATAAACAAATCAGATTAACATAATTCTACATTATATATTTTTTGTTCTGAAAGTAAATTTCCACATCAAGGTTATTCGTTTTTTCGGAAACTTCATGAAGAGATTATGCATTTCTGTAGCCATTTAAAGACAGAGAGAATCGCTTTTTCTCTTTCTTCTGATAAAATTATGTTTTTAGTGACTTTTGATGATGGAGAATCCTCTTCCGATATTTTTATTTATTCTATAAAAAAACTATGTGAACAAATTCTCAGTGTGGAAATTTAAAGTCAGAAAAAACGTTTTTTCCTTTAATTCCCCTCAACTTATTATTTTTATTATTATTTATCAATTTCATAAACAAACGCTTGTGTAGACATTCTAAGGCATAATTAAATCGTTCTTCCTCTCATTTTTCTTTAAATGATGTAGCCATTTATGCTTACTGATTAAAATTTTATATCTTCTTTTTTTGAATTGTATAAACAGATTATACCGCCAATTATGTCTATTAATGAGATTTTTATATTAGATATTTTTCATCAAATTTATCAACAAATTCTATGAAAATGTACCGAATGTAGATGTACAAATTTCAAGTTAAATCTGGAACTCATTTATTTTACAATTGTTCAATCCTGATTTATTTTGAATTTGGGATCAAATCCAATTGCTAAACTGAAACTAAAATATAAATTCATAGAAATTTAAATAGTTTTGTAGTTTACTGAAGTAGAGTTCCGATCAATTTTAATTATTTATACCATTTTTAATTGAGATTCTAATCTAAATATTTTAATTCCAGCAATAAGGTTCGAATTATTGCAATTCAAATTGGATTCTACTCAACGAAAAATAAATTTTAGTTTAATAAATGAAGACCTAGCAATACAAATTAAATTTTGAGTGAGAAATTAAAATTGAATAAAAAATTAATAATTTAATAATATTTCAATAATTTAATTCAATAATTGAATAATGAATGAATTAAACATTAAATTACAATTAAAAGTGGGAATTTAACAAATCGAATAGAATCCTACCAATTGAAAACAATTGAAATAGAAATCTTGTTAATTCAAGTTGGAATCTGATAAATTCCAAAAAAAATTTTAGCAACTCAAACTGACATCTAGTTATTTTTTATTTGATTCGAGTTGATTTGAATATAAATCTAGTAAATTTTCACATAAATCCAGCAATTGAATTTGAACTCTTATTAACTCAAGTTGAATTCTAGTTGGTTCTAACTTATTGTTTCCAAGTTTTGATATTTTTTAAGGATAAATGCTTGGATTTCCATTGTTTATTCTTGAAATTTATATTGAAATATTCCTGATATGGAACTCATTTATTTCAAAATAGTTCAATTTTAAGCTTTTTTGAGTTTCAAAGATTTCAATTATATATTTTTTTACATTTGAATTTGAATGTATCAAATTGCTCACTTTAATCTCAAATATTTATTATAAATCAAACTATAATAATTAGAACAGATTTGGAATGGATTTTAGTGAGATTCTAGTAAGGTTTAAATATAATAATAGAAACCTAAACGGAACTCAAGTTAGTCTCAAATAAATTAAAATTAGTTTAAAATAAATTCAAGTTCAGGTAAATAGAAACTTGAAATTTATGTGCAAATCTAATCCATCATCATGAAATTCCGGCAATATAAACATGGTTTTTGTTCAAATAAATATAATTCTAGCAATTTGAAAATAATTGTAAATGATTAAAAATGAATCCTATCTAATTGTAAATTTTTGGAACTGAAACTCAATTGTAGTTTATTTAATTTATATTCAACTTAAATGTAAAATATACACAAAAAGCAGTCTGCTTAGCTTTCAGAGGATAATTACAGGTATCAGAATCGACTTTTGGAACCCTATTCATCAGTGAAAAAAATCTTTACTTATAAGGGAAATATTAATTATTCACATGAAATGTTATTTTCCACTTTTTCTAACATTAAAGCAGGGTGCCAACTTGACCGGGAAATCGGGAATTTTATGGACCGGGAAAAAACCGGGAAATGACCAGGAATTTTATTGAAAACCGGGAATTTACTTGACTGACCTAGACTATTAAAAATTCTACCGAAAAAATACGAGAAGTGCCCGCTTTTTGTTCATGAATCAGAAAGAGATTTTTTATCAGTTGATTTGAAGAATATAACGATCCATTATTCTGATTCTCAAAATTTTTAATTTTAAGAAACGTCATGAGAGCTAGGAAGAATATTTTTCTATTAAAAGAAAAACTTTCTGGAAATTTGTTGCTCTGTGAGATTTTTTTAGCTGACTCAAATTTGATAATCGAATTGATGATAGCCCAAACTTACAGAAAGAATTATTATCTTCATTTCTTAAAAAAAAAAATTCTTATCACGTTTTATTTACTTTCTCCTCATTTATCTGACTTGGGACAGGGAATTGCAGAAAATAATTATAGTTTTTATTTCAGGGCACGGAGTTTCAGTTTAGAAGTATAATTTCACATGGAACAGGGAAATTTTTACATGGAAAGGGAACTTTTTCAACTAATTATAATTTGGATTTAGAATAGAGGAATTTTTTAAATCCTTCCTCTAATTCAAAATTTTTAAATCCCCTCTTTCTAATTTTAAATAAAGAAAGTACTTCAAGCAGTCTTTAGAGTAGGAGTACTATTCCGAAGAAGAAATATTTCTGAATTAAGATAGAAAACTTGTTTACATTGTTAATTTCAAATTGGTTTCACAATTTTTATTTTTATAGTTCAAAAATTATTAATTTTATTGGATATTTGTATTTGTTGGTTTAAAGTTAATTCTTCGTCAAAAATTACACTATTCTAGAACGGAAACTGGAAATTTAACATACTCCAATAGAAAATTCCATAGTTTTAGATACAAATCTATTTGTTTTGTTAAACATCAATTTTTTCAATTAAAAATTGTAGTATTCAAATTTTCGTTGACAATTTATCTTTCTCAGTAAAAATTAATTTATCTGTTTGAGAACTCAACTCCTTCAGCAGTAGATTCTTCGTTTTAGTAGAAAACTCTTGTGTTTGATTTGAAATTGTTTCGTTGTACTAGAAATGTTACTGTTCCATTTTTGAGTGAAGATAATTATTTTTTGAGTTAGAGATTCGACTATTTTATTGGAAATTGGTAATTGTTCTCTGAAAGTTATTTTTTCTGTTTGAAAATTATTCTTCTTGTTTGAATATTCACCTTCATTGGTTAAAAAATGAACTGTTTTGTTGGAAATTCGTTTTTTTTTTTTGTTATCGTAAATTGATTGGTTTTGATTGTAAGTTTAACTGTTCAATTTTTGTGAAAAAATTGATTTTCTTTTGTTGGAAATTTGAGTATTTTTTCCAAAAATTATTTATTTTGCAATGTTTGATCTGTTGTGTAAAGGATGTTTAGAATGAACGTCGTGTTAAAGACAACTTACTATGCATATTATGTACAGATACTTTTATTGCTGAATTTTGTCATTCTTTTCATTAGTTAAAAAATCGATTTCCTCGAAAGTAACAAAAAACTTGTTATTGTTTGCCTTTTTAAGATTCGTCGTAGAAGCGCCAGTATAAGATAAAAAATTTAATTTGTAACTTTTTGTGAGAAATCTGGGTACCAACCAAACAATTTTTGTACCCCTCTAAAATTTCAAAACAAAATGAAATATTTTTTCTCTCCGCCCTATTCAGTATTTATCGATAATAATATTTATAGGTTCTCCGAAACGGAAAGTATCTACAATGGTACACGCTCATTAAAAAACTTAGCAATTTTAATTTAAAATTTAAAAACCGGTTTGAAACGTAAGAAATGCGCTATCGCGCTCACAAAAAATGCGCGCCATCGGCATCCGCCACGATTATTTTTGGATGAACTTAAAAGTGTTCTAAAAATTAACTTCTTTTTATCTGGCAACTAGAATTTTTTGTAGAAGAAAAAAAAAAGTGACAAAAACAGCATGTATTCTGGTTTCTGACGGAAATTGCGCGCGCCACGGTCACTCTCTCGAATTCAAATTACAGACGGGGATAATTGTAGTTTATTAGTCGCTCGCTCGTGATTGCTCGCGCGGAAGCAACAAGAGGAAAACGTAGGTGAAAAAACAAGACGTTAGCTGGTGACGTAAATATACAATAAAAGTTACAGAATCACCTGAAAATTCAAATTGTATGTTTTTAAAAAAATGTCTTTCTGTAAATTATTTTCAATTAATTTCAGAATTGTTATAAATTTCTGTGTTGTATAATTGTATTTTCATTTCTATCGTACCACTAGTTAGGTAACCTTTCAGGTATGTGTAGAACTTTCATTAAAAAGAAAAAAAATAGATTGAATAAGAGTTGGCATTCCATTACTCAATACCTATGTTGATCTACCTTTAAATTTTCTCATTTGAAATGAGTTTGAAAAAAAACAGTGTATCGCGCATGTAGGAATCGGAGACGTCAATAAATAAGGGTAGGTTTTGGGTTGATCGGATTTCACTAAGTGTGTTAGTTTAAAATATATAGAGCGATCATTCGAGTTATCGAGTTTTAGTTTCCAATCTAGTTTCAGAAAGAAGTGTAGTTTCCAGTCTAGTTTCAGGAAAAAGTGTAGTTTCCAATCTAGTTTCAGAAAAAAAGTATTGGGTGGAAAACTTTTAAACAAACTGTTTTATTTATAAAAGTGTAACCTGTCTTTGTTGGTCTTATTTTTATAATTTCAGTCCATCTAGGTTTTGTTCACAAACTTTAATAAATAATTTTTTAATTTTTGTTTTACACTAGAATAACCTGAACTTTGATTTAATTTTTCGATCCAGGTTTGCTACGCGTCCAATCTGAAAGTGCACACTTTTTTTAATTATTATAAAAGCATTACGTTCGAAACTTTTGATTTTGGAACATTTTTAAATAAAAAATATTTCGATTTTGAATGTCTTATTTTAAAATGATTTTGTTTTGAAGAATGCGGAAACTTAATTTTTGATTCTTCAAGTCAGAAAACTCAAATTTGATCTCTCAAAGTTTCCATTTTCAAAGTGTAAAATTTTTGAAGTTTCGTCTAGAATATGTTAAATTTTGATTGCCCACTATTTCTCACATTTTGGAAAAATAAATTGAAAATCGTTTGCAGATTCAAAGTGGATAATCTTTTCAAGTTTAAATGATTAGTTTTCAATGCTTTGTGTTTTGAATGGATTAATTTTTTTGTTAAAACATGTTCAATTCTGTGTTACATTCTCAATGTACTGAAATTATTGTTATTCTTATTATTATTATTATTATTATTTGGTTCGATATTTTGATTTTGATTGTTTCTAATCTGTTAATCCAAAAATGTCAGTATTCCATTCTTATTTGAAAATTTTATTTTTATGGCTCGAATTTCAACCATTTTGTTTAAAAATTGTATTTTTTGTTTGAAAATTAATTTTTTGTCAAAATTTGAACTATTTTAGTTAAATGTTCATCATTTTCGTTGAACATTCGTCTTTCTGGTGTAAAATTCAACCACATCAGTTAACAATTTACAATTTCATTTGATTCTTCGTCATTTTGTGCATAAATGTAATAATTTGTTTGATAGTTTCTTTGATTGTTGACAGATAGTTTTTTTGTTATAAGTAACTTTTTTAACTAAAAATTTAACAAATTCCAATTAAAAATTCTATTGTTTCTCTTAAAAATCTATTTGTTTAGTTAAACATTTTTTTTCAATTTAAAATTTGAGTGATCAAATTTTCATTTAATAATCTTTTTCAGTAAAACTTAATTTATCTGTTTGAAAACTCAACTCCTTCAGTTGAAGATTATTTTTGTTAGTATAAAACACTTATGCTTGGTTGAAAATTGGTTTTTTAACTGAAAGTGTTACTGTTCCATTTTTGGTTAAAAATGGAAATTTAAGTGCTCCAGTTGAATGTTCATCTTTCTAGTTCTAAATTCATCTTCTTGTTCTGAAATTTAACTGTTTTGGTTGTAGGTTCATAATGTTATTCGAAAATTTAGCACATTGGTTGAAAAATGAACTATTTTGTTGGAAATCTGTTTTTGTTTTATTATCGTAAATTGATTTTTACATTTGTAAGTTTAATTGTTTCAATTTTTGAAAAAAAATGATATTTTTTGTTGAAAATTAGATTTTCCTGTTCAAAATTGATTTATTTGACAATTTTTGATCCATTGTAATAAAAGATGTTTAAAATGAATGTCATGAATAAAAATAAATTTTTGATTTTCGCGACAATTATAATTTGAAATCGTCCACTGAATCGCCACCCTGCATTTTCAAAGTGTACAATTTTTAAGTTTCGTCTAGAATCTAAAATTTTTATTACCCTCTATCTCTCACATTTTGGAAAAATAAATTAAAAATCGTTTGCAGATTGAAAGTGGATAATCTTTTCAAGTTTAAATGATTAGTTTTCAATGCTTTGCGTTTCAAATGGAATAATTTTTTCAGTGTTAAATTCTCAATATACTGAAATTATTGAAGTTTGTAGGCTAGAAACTAATTTATTTTTATTTTTATGGTTTTCACTTTGACACTTTGATCGATTTCAATATAAAACTATCGAGTTGTGTGTCTTAATTTAGACTTGTACTTTTATTTTTAAGTTGTACAATTTTGAGGTATTGTTTCAAACTAAACAAATTTATGGTTCGACATGTTCAACTTTTTACAAGGAAAGTTCTAATTGTTTCTAATTCGTAAATTTTTAGTACTCTTCATTAGTTAAAACTGTAAAGAAAAAAAATTCGCCATTTTTTCAGACCAATAGGATTTTTTTTCTATTTTCAAATCCAAAAACCGAGCAGATAGAAACCAATTATATGATTTCAAATTCTTTTTTTCGGAAGCCAACTCACAAATTTGTCTGTTTCAGCTCAAACGATTCGATTAAATGCAACGTATTGGCAACACCCTAATATTTATTTATAATTATAAAAAAGATAATTATATTATTATTATTATTACTATTCCTATTATTATTATTATTATTATTATTATTATTATTATTATATTCAATCATTCAATTTTTCCAGTGGCTGCATTTAGATTTTTTTTTAATTCAATGCCTTAAAATTTCCAACGCTTTCAAGATGAGAATTATTTCACCTTGAATGTTCAGTGGAAAACAATGATTGTTTTTCCCGATTCTAAGATCACAACATACTACAAATTCATTTCTAATCTCTAAGGCTTTATCACAATCTTTAGTCTTAAACCTCCTTATCATAGAGATTACGCTATTGTCCTTGGCAATGAATCCGATTTTTCCGGACGACTTAATCTTATTCTAGAATTTCCAAATATTTTCGATCCCTCTTTGAGACTTCATCTAATATTCTATTTTCTATTTTCAGGTCGTCGAGCAATGGTGAACAAACTCTGGTATCGGATTTCTCGAAAATGGTCTCGTCTAAAAACGGAACCACCCCATGCCCGTCTCTTCTCAGAGTCAAGATTTCAAGAAAAAGTCGAGCCCTGGTATCTCATCTACCGATGGATCATCTTCCTCTCCTGGGCCTCAATTATCTTCTGTTCAGTTTTCGAGATTGGTAGTGAGGAACCTCATGGAAATAACCACCTCTGGGCCATCTACCTCACAAATTGGGATTTGGTTTTAGGAGTAACTCAATCCCTCCTCGGTGCCACCCTAGTCTCGCGTCGCTGGAAACTTCAAAGATTAGCAAATTTTGACCCAGAAAAATTAAATCTGAGTACTTTAGAACGAACTTACTGGTTCCTATACGTTGTCACATCCTCTATGGCGATTTGTGTCACAATTATTTATTGGGGTGCCGTTTACGATCCCAAAACTCATGCTGTCGATTTCCTTAACATTTTGCTACATGTCTGCAACAGCCTTTTAATGATTGTTGATTTGTGCATTGTTAAAGTACCCTTTATTGTAATTAGTTTCTGGTGGTGCCTTCTTGTGGCACTGTCCTATGTGATATTTTCGGCGATTTATTTTGCTGCTGGGGGCGTCGACAAACTTGGGAATCGTTTTATTTATCCGATTCTCAACTGGGAAAAGCCAGGCATGACTGTAGGCGTTTGCTTCGGCGTTACGATTTTTCTAATTATTGTACATTGCCTGTTTTGTCTCGCTGCGAGGCTCAGGGGAAGAAAATGTAGTCGGGAGAAAGACGATGCCAAATTGGAGAATGTTCAGTCGATTTCGGTGAAACAGGTAGAATTGATTATCTGAACAATGTGCAGTATTATTACTTTTAAATTCTAGTAAAATAAGACTGGACATCCAAAGTTCGGGACAGATGTCGCTACTCCTTTTGTCCCTACGACGCCGAAAAGATTGGCGACATCTGCTCTAAGTTTTGGGTGTCCGGCCTTATTACAGTAACGCGTTCAGATTATTCTGCTCAAGATTTCACTATTCTATACCAAAAGACTGCGACAAACTGCACTTGTTACTGGCAGTTTGCTTTCACTATTCAATATCCATTCATTCATACTAGTGATACCTATTTTGTATTTTGAAAATAGTCTTTATTATTTTTATAACATTTATATGTAAAGATGAAGGGAAAAATTCCCATGCCATCTGTAAAGAGAATTAGCGAATTTATGAATATATAATCATAAATTATTGGTCTGCAAGGTTTTGTTGTAGAAAATTTAGGGGTCTTTTCCGAAGTAATTTTTTCCGTAGAATCCGGATCCGAGCTCAGAATATGTCCATCACGTCAAGATTTTGAGATTTTTGAGGTTATATACTCGGAAAATGGGGTGTTTCGCTACGTTTGAGGTTACGTACTGGGCGCGCGAAATTTTTTTGGTCTTGTTTCAAAACGTCATTATTTAGTAGTACTACTAATCTATTGATCGGCCAGATTGTTGATCAGAATGTCAATCTTGCATATGCATAACCAGCGACCCTAAAACCCTCGAATAAAAGCTTTCATAGATCGAAATCCTTCGATTTTGTAAATTTCAATCCACCATCTTGGTAATTGAGATGTCGATTTCCTAACTGTAAATTCTCATTCAGAGACCAAAAGAGTCAAAGTGAATGCTCATACAATTGTTCAGATGAATGTCGAAACTTAAAATGGCTGTATGTGTGCAAAAAATAGCTTGTGACTGTTCAATAGATTATTTTTACGGGGAAGAGTAGTACTAAAGGATGATGTTCTGAAACAAGAACAAAAAAACTTTGCGCGCCCAGTACGTAACCTCAAAAGTAGCGAAAACCCCCATTTTCCGAGTATATAACCTCAAATATCTCAAAATCTTGACGTGATGGACATATTCTGAACTCGGATTCGGATTCTATGGAAAAAATTACTCCGGAAAAGACCTCTCGTTTTCCAACAACAAATACATCCCCATTATTGCAGACCTGTGTTATTGTATCGCAATCGAAGGGTAAATGATTTCAAATGTTTACGCCAATTGCATGATTGCAAGTGAATGCAGTAATTGCAGGTTATTGAAATTTAATGCAAGTGATTTCTAGTAATTAGATTGATATCATGGGAAATTCAAAGTGATTGCAGTAGTTTCACGGGAAATTCAGAGTAATTGCGATAATTTCATGATATACATTTCCAAATTTTGATGATTTATTCAGGGTGGCGACTTGAACGAGAGAGACCGGGAATTTCATTGACAGAGAAGAAACCGGGAATTTACTTGACTCAACCTAGACTATGGAAAATTTTACCGAAAAAATACGGAAAATTCGACTATTCGGTGAAAATTCGACTTTTTGAATTGAAAATTCAAGTGTTCCGTTGAAACTTCACATAATTTGTTGGAAAATCGATTTTTTTTGTAGAAAATTATCCTTTTCTTCGGAAGTTAATATTCTTCTTCAAGCAGTCTTTTTTAAGATTGAAAATTCAAGTTATACTGTTGAACATTTTTCATTTTAGTCGAAATCCATCTACTTGAAAACTCTTATGTTTGGTTTGAAATTCATTTTTTCAAAACAAAAATGTCACTATTCCATTTTTGTTTGAAAATTTTTATTTCCATAGTTCAAATTTCAACCATTTTGTTTAAAAATGTTATTTTTTGGTTGCAAATTAAATTGTTGTAAAAAATTGAAATATTCTAGTTAAAGGTTGATCATTTTAGTTGAAATTCGCCTTTCTGGTTTAGATTTCAACTAATTCAGTGAAACATCTACAATTTTATTTGATTCTTCATAATTTTGTGGAAAAATGTAATAATTTGTTTGAAACTTAGTTTTTTTTTTATAAGTAATCCTTTAAAGTGAAAATTTAACATATTCCAATTGAAAATTTTATAGTTTTAGTTGAAAATTCATTTATTTAGTTAAACATCCATTTTTCAATTTGAAACTTGAGTTATCCAATTTTTGTCAATAATTTATCTTTTTCAGTAAAAGTTATTTAATCTTTTTGGAAGCTCAACTCCTTCAGTTGAAGATTATTTGTTTTAGTTTAAAGCACCTATGCTTGGTTTAAAATTGCTTTTTTGAACTAAAAATGTTGCTGCTCCATTTTTGATTGAAAATAATTATTTTCTGAGTTCGAAATTCGACTATTTTATGAAAACATTGTATTTTTTCTTGGGAAATCATTCTTTCTATTTGAAAAATTAATCTTCTTGTTTGAATATTCACCTTCATGGTTGAAAATTGAAGTGCTCCAGTTAAATATTTATCTTTTTAGTTCAAAGTTCATCTTTTTTGTCTGAAATTTACCTGTTCTGGTTGGAGATTCATAATGTTATTTGAGAATTCATCACATTGGTTGAAAAATGAACTATTTTGTTGGGAAATTTTTTTTTTTTTGTTGAAAATTTCAATATTCTTCTTAAAATTAATTTATTCTGCAATGTTTGATCTGTTGTGTTAAAGGATGTTTAAATTGAACGTTATTAATAAAAAAAAATGTTTGCGTTTTTCGACAAACATAAATATGTAACTTCTAGCTGACCGGGAAATTTGAAAAACTTAACCTTGAAGAACCGGGAAATGACTGGGAATTTGAAATCGTTCGCCGAATCGCCACCCTGTTTATCAAGAAAAAGATTCACTTTTTACTTAGCCCTGATTTTAGAAATATGAAAAATAAAATATTTATAAGCATTCTTTCTCTTTCGTTACATTGAATTACTGCAAATTATATAAAATAATGTTCATCTAATCATAATGTAGGTTCTGAAAATGATCTTATT
Source organism: Neuroterus valhalla (assembly GCA_011762715.2). NCBI lineage: Eukaryota > Metazoa > Arthropoda > Insecta > Hymenoptera > Cynipidae > Neuroterus > Neuroterus valhalla. The sequence goes on along the minus strand of WSXT02176383.1, from coordinate 8,329 downwards.
TTGTCCAAATCTATAGAGATAGCAGATCAAAGTTGGAAAAATTTTGTTAAGCAATAATGAAATGGGACGAAAGTTTTGGTCAGGTATCCAATTTTAATAAATTTGAATTAATTAATATAATGGTATTAGTTTGAAATTACGTGAAATTCTTTTTAATATAATTTCAGTTAGATTTTTTCTGAGGAACACAGATTTCGGGTTTCTAATTATTATGTGTGAATCTTCTAATTGGAACAATTTTGGGTATATCCATCATTTTGAAGTCTCAAAATCCATCGCAGTCATTTGATATCCCTTAAAATATCCTGTGAAATCTCTTGACTTCTTCTGGAATATTTCGGAGTCCCTTCAATCTATCGAAATTCTTCGGTATCACTTAGAATCCTCAGATATTTCGTGATTTCTCTTTAAATAACCCGACAGTTCTGAAAATTATTCGTAATACTTTCAAATGCCGTTTTTTTTTTTGATAAATATTTTAAAATCTTTTGAACACCCTTGAAATTCGCAGATATCATTTCGAAAATCCCTGAACATCTGTCGAGACTCTTGGAAAGTTTCTCGTAGGTCACCAGAAATTTTCCTATTTTTTGAAATTTCATTTGCAGTGAAATAATTTATTTAATCAGAAAAAATATAAAATATTTCCATAATAAAGATTTTGGAAAGATTTTTTCTTCTGTGTAAAAAATGTATGTCATTGCAATAACGCTTTCACTGATTGCAAGAAATATTCCGCTTGATCGCGATACAATAAGAGAATGAAAAAAATGAAAATGTAATAAATTAGTTGAATAATCAACAAAATTAAATTAAGTCAGTATCATCGAGAACTATCGAACAAATTAGGCCGTAGATTGTATTCAACTTTTGAGGTGACAATTACCTAATTGTAAGCTCCTTGAGATGTTACATTCCCCACAAACAATAGTTGTTACTGACAATTTACAAATAATCGAGAATAAAGGATTGAAGTCTGAAATAAGAAGAGGTCCGTTATTTTTTAGAAAAAATATCAACATTTTCGTTTATTAATAAAATAACGATTTAAAACGATAATGAGATGTACATGTGTGGTATTAGGCTTTAAAAAAGTCAAGCCTTCGGATCACAGATCGCTCCAAAATCTATTCAAAGCTTTTATGCTAAAGTAGTATTATGGATTTTTTCTCTACAGGGTAGCCACTCAAATCCTGGCGAAAAAAATCTCAGATACAAATTCAACCATGCGAAAATTGAATTGAAGAGTTCACATAAATTGAAATCAATTCTTTAATCCAATGGCCACCCTGTGTATGTTGGAAAAAAATCCACGAACTAATTGACATGAATTGAACTCGTTAAACTATTCAAAATGTACGTATAATGTGCTTAAAACGCATGATCAAAAAGCATTTTCAAAGTCAAACGATTACTTGAGGGATACAAATATTTAACCACGAACGCAGATTACACTTTTTAAAAGCACACACATTTATGTGGTTTTTCTACTTGAAGCAAATAAGAAATAATATTCAATTCACTCGATTTTCATTTCCTGATAACTAAAAATAAGTCTATTTATATCGAACTCTGGCACAGATAAAAACAAGTGGGATGTTTGGTTCAAAAAGTTTAGAAGTCATTTTCTTAAAATATTTTGAAGGTTAAAAAGAAAAATTGAACTTATTAGGTTCAAAAGAGGTCAAGTGACGAAAAAATTGATTTATTTGTTATTTGGGTTGGAAAATCTCAAAAAACCAGAACCGTTTGTGTCCCTCAATTTGCTGGATTTTCATTATAGATTTATTTTCATAATTCTTTAACCGTTTCCGTCATTCAATTATGTAAAATTATCAATATTGATCAAGACCATAAATTAAATGAGAAAGCTTTACGAGTATTTTGATTCAATTTGATCGTTGAAACCTTGGTTTTTTATTTCCTAGGAATTTTGTTCATAAACTTGAATGTTGGACTTTTAGGAATTTGTATTTTTCTGAATCTAATTCAAATTCCTCAAATTTTGAGTGTTTATAACTATTGAAAAAATAAAGAATTGAATCTATAATAAACATTTTTATCAATCGAGAGTGAATTCCTCAATAATATGTACTTTCGAGGAAACATCAATTAATGAAGCAAAGTAGGTAGCACAAACATAAAAAAAAAAATCCTTCTTCGAGGTTGGCATTAAGAACTTCTTGGGACTTTTTGAACCAAAAATTTCACTTTTGCTCACTTTGTATGGATCTAATGTCTTCTGCGTCACACAACTAATTATTCAAAAAATTGTTCTTTAAGTTTAAAAAAAAAATTCGAAAAAAGTTTCGAAAAATCAACAAAATTGTTACATTTTTTTATATTAAAAAATGTCTCAATTTAATGTTTCAAAGAATTAAAGCGAAAACTCAGTATCATAAAGGATCATACCTTAATATCTTTACGTAATAGCTAAAATCACAGAAATCTCTCTTTGAGCATTAAGTGCTTAATACAAATTTTTTTTTTTTACAGTTTTGATAGTATTACTGCAAGAAACTACAAAAATTGTTAGTAGGACACATTTTTGAAATGTGTGACTCTTTCATGCTCTATAAATCCTGTACAGTATGCGCAGATGACTTGTCGATTTCCTTTACATTTGTACATTCAGTTGAATTTTCATGAAAAAATGTTCAAATAATTGATAATATTCACATTGTCAGTAAAGTCTACAAGGACAAAGAAAGTACAAAACAATATGTCTCTTCTAAATTTTCTAGTCAGTTTGTTTATCACGAACCTAATATTTCTTGTCCTTTTCATAAAAAGTATATAAACACTAATCTTACAATCTACTAAAGCATTAGTATACATTTCATTAGATGAAATGATTTTATCTTAAGTATTACAATGTAAAATTGCTTTGAAATCATTCCAATTAGTCCTAACGGTTTCAACCGAAATCGGAAAAACAGTTTCTAATGCGGAGGCCCCCTTGTCGAATAAGGGGGTCTTCACACAGAAAACGATTTTACCCTTATTTTTGGCCATTCGTTTCAATTATTCTCATTCTCCTACTATAGTCCCATCTTATACGAAATCACATACAACTCCCGAATCAAGTAAAAGAACCTGGCATTCGCTTCCTCCAAGGTCATCCTGAAAATACAACGAAGAAGGAAGATCTTCAGTCAGCAGAAGACCTTCTTCGAGATCAGCAGCACCTAAAATGACATCAGTTGCACCAACGGCAGATTGGGAATTCCTATTGTGATCTTTTACTTTAGAATAATCAGCGTAAGTTAATCCAGTTCTCGCTGATCCTTGGTCCCTTCGACGATGTTTTTCTCCTTGATGTGGCTGCTTCCGTTTCAAAACGGAAGTTAGCCTAGGAGATTCCGGTTCTAGGCAAACGTTAGTTTCAGGGGAAGAACTGAAAATTACAGCATCATAGGGTGAAACCATAATCATCTGATCGTTCTGAGCAATGGGATAGGGGGTGTAGACGATGTAATCTGCATTATCATCAGTATTGGGAACTTCAGTAGAAACAGTTTTGGAAGGTTCAACCGTGGGTTCAACCTCTTTTTCCACGGTACCATGCAATTTTACCAAGTGCGATCGAAGCGTAGCTTTTGTGGTGTAAGACCTTTTGCATGTCTCAACTGGACACTGATGAAGAGTTTTTGGTTCTTTTGGTGGTGAGCTCTTGATTTGATCTGTCCTGGGAAGAGCCTCGCGACTTATTATATTTTTCTGAAGCTCTGTCTCGCGGATGAGATCATCACAAGAATTTAAGTTCGTTTGTTTTGAAGAGGGAACCGACTCCTTGGATGGATTTTTATTTTTATCTGATGCATCTTTTTTAGGAGAATCAGTTTTTGATTGGTGTTTTTTTATGTGAACGTAGAGACTACTCTTGGCTGAGAAACGGGAATCACACATGTGACATTGGAAGTATCTTCCTTCTTTATGCGTCAGTCTGAAACAATAGATAAGTGTTTAATAATTGTTAAAATTTATCCCCCCTCCTCTACTGTACAAATAAGTAGGATTTTTGAGATTCCTCCCCTTTATTACTGAGGTTCTATATTTTTCTCAATATAACAACAGTACATAAATTATTTTCACAATGAGAGAGATTTAAAAAAATTTCAAGGGATTTTGACAGATTTAGAAGAATTAATAGGAGACAGAATTTTTTCGAAATATAATGAACTTCTGAAAGCTTTATAAGGATTTCATGAGGTAGCTAATGATTTTTATAAATGACGAAAGTTTTAAGAGTTATCCAAACGATTCAGAAGGATTACGAGTGTTTTCACAGATCTCAAGAATTCGAAGAAACTAGACACCAAAATATCTCATAGAGAACCCCAATTTTTTTCCAGGGATTTTATAGGATTTTGACTTTGAAGATTTTATTCAGATTTCAAAAGATTTTAACGACAAACCGACTGCATTAATATTCAAAAAGATTTCGGAGTATTTAAAAGGAATCACGGAAAGCACATTTTAAAAGTTTGTAAAGGATTTCGAGGAAATTCAATAGCTTTTAGAAAATTTCAAATATATCACGGAAATATATCGAAATATATCACGGAGTTTCAAGACTTATATGGGATTTCAAGGAATATTATTGGAAATTTTAAATAATTTCGAAAAACTTTCTTTGATTTTAAAACATATCAGGAGTAACATATTTATATTTGTCGCAAAACGCAAACATTTATTTTCATCCATGACGTTAATTCTAAACCTCCTTTAACACAACAGATCAAACATTGCAGAATAAATAAATTTTTAGAAAAATAATTTATTTTCAACAAAAAGATATAATCTAACAAAAAATTGAAACAGTCAAACTTACAGTTGAAGAAATAAATTTAGGATAACAAAAAAAAAAAAAAAAAAAATTCCCAACAAAATAGTTCATTTTTCAACCAATGTGATGAATTTTCAAATTACATTATGAATCTTCAAACAGAACAGTTGAATTTCAAAACAAGAAGATAAATTTACAGCTGAAAGATAAATATTCAACTGGAACACTCCAATTTCCAACCATGAAGGTGAATATTCAAACAAGCAGATTAATTATCAACCAAAAATAGAACTGTAACATTTTCTATTTGAAAATAAATTTCAAACCAAGCATAAGTGTTTTATACTTAAAAAAAAAGGAATTTTTAACTGAAGGAGTTGAGTTTTCAGACAGGTAAATTAACTTTTACTGAAAAAGATTATTAAATGAAAATTTAATTGATCAAGTTTCAGATTGAAAAAAAATGTTTGACTAAAAAAAAACTGTATTTCAACAAACAAAAAAAACTGTTAAATGAATTTTTTGAAATTTATGAACAAAATGACAAAGAATCACATAAAATTGTAAATTTTCAATTGAAGTAGTTGAATTTCAAACCAGAAAGACGAATGTTTAACTGAGATGATGAACATTCAACAAGAATAGTTCAATTTTTGACAAAAAATTAATTTTTAACCGAAAAATACGATTTTTTAACAGCATGGTTAAAATTCGAACATAAAAATAAAAATTTTCCAAACAAAAATGGAATAGTGACATTTTTGTCTTGAAAAATTAATTTTAAACCAAACAAAAAGAATTTTTGAAGGAGTTTGAAGGAGTTTCAACGATATAATTAAATTTTCAATTCAAAAAGACAAATTTTCACCGGAATGTTTAATTTCGAACTAGAAAAGATCAATTTTTTACTAAAAATAGAACATTTGAATTTTCAGTTGAAGTAATCGATTTTCAACCAAGCTGATAAATTTTTAGGTATAAATGATGAATGTTCAAATGAATAGATGTATTTTAAGCAAAAAGATGAATTTTTGCCCATAAAGAATACTTTTCTGCAGAAAAGGCAAATTTTCCACGAAGTTTGTTCTCAAAAAAAGTTTAATTCCCAAATTAAAAAATCAACGGTCAACTACATACTTGAATTTTCACCAAAAAAGATGATTTTATTTTCAACAAAGTAGTTACAATTTCAACCAGAGGTGAATTTTGAATTGAAATAATACAAATTTAACAAGAAAATTTGATTTTCAAAAACAAGTTTGGATTCCAAACAAGTAGTTGACTTTTTAGCACAAAAAGGGTGAATTTGCAATGAATAATGTAAACAAGCTTGAAGTACTTTATTTATTTTAAATTAGGAAGAGGAAACTTCAAAATCGCGACGAATTTTGGATTGGAGGAACCATTATTAAAAATTCCTCTCTTCTAAATCCGAATAATAATTAGTTTGAAAAGTTCACGTTCCATGTAAAAAATTCTCTGTTCTAAGTGGAATAATATTTTCTTCGCTGAAACTCCCTGCCCTAAAATAGAAACTATAATTATTTTCTGAAATATTCCCTGTCCCCAGTCAGAAAAATAAGGAAAAGCAAATAAAACGTGACAAACATATTTTTTTGACAAAATTAAGACAATTATTCTTCCTGCAGGTTTGGGCTATCATCAATTCGATTATCAAATTTGAGTCAGGTAAAAAAATCTCACAGAGCAACAAATTTGCAAAACGTTTTTCTGATAATAGAAAAAAATTGAAATCAAATGATAATATGTCTTTTTGATTCATAAAAAGAAAGCAGTCATTTCTCGTTTTTTTCGGTAGAATTTTTAATGGTCTAGATTGAGTCAAGTAAATTCCTGGTTTTTAATTAGATTCCCGGTCATTTGACGGTCTCCCGGTCAAGTCGCCACCCTGAGAAGGATTACGAGAGGATTCACAGGTTTCCAGTGATTTGAAAAGATTTCAAGAATTGGAAGAAACTAGACACCAAAATATCTCATAGAGAACCTTTATTTTCTTCAAGGGATTTTATAGAATTTTAATTGACTTCAAGGATTTTATTCAGGTTTCAAAAGATTTTACGGAATATCAATACATACAGATTAAGATTCAAAAATATTCCACAGGATTTAGAAGGAATCACGGAAATAACATATTTTGAAAGTTTGTAAAGGATTTCGAGGAAATTCAATAGCTTTCAGAAAATTTCAGTGGATTTTAAAATTATTCAAGAAGCATTCAAAGAGATTCAGGGAGGTTTTTTCGGATTTTAGAGATTTTAATTATTTCTAAAGGAATTAAGAATAGTTCGAAATATATCACGGACTTTGAGGAATTTTATGGGATTTTAAGGATTTCCGAATATTATTGGAAATTTGAAATAATTTCGAAAAACTTTTCTAGATTTCAAGACATATAAAGGGATTGCAAGAGACTCGGAATGATTCCTACGGAATTCAAAAATTTTGATGTATTTTTTAGGGATTTTGAAGATTGCAACGGCTCTTGTAATATTCCAGAATATTTCACAGAATTTCAAGGATTTTTTAATAATTGAGATTTTAAGAAATTTGTATGGCTTTTGGAAGCTCAATTTGTTAGAAATTTGTTGTTAGAAAGTAATTTTCTCAAGTGTTCTGAGTATTCGATTTTTCGTTTAAAAATTTTCGTTTCGTTGTAAATTCATCTTTGTATGTCAAAAATGCAGGTACTTAGTTAAAAATTTAAATATTATATGGGAAGTTCAATTATTTCATTGAAAATTTTGTTCAAAGATTGGAAATTCATTTTTAATTGTAGAAAAGTCATGTCTATTGGTTGAAAATTTGTCTTTTTAGCTACAAAATGTATTTATTTTGTTGAGAAGTCCTATATATCATGTTTTGAATGTTATTTCTGGTAGAACATTAATCCTTTTTATATCAAACTCATGTTTCTTGATATAAAACTCATGTTTTTGTTTAGAAATATAACAGTTTGGTTACAAACTCATGTATTCTGGTATAAAATTATATTTTTGGCTGAGGATCCCACTATTTCGGAAGTAATTCGTCTCTATTGCTTGAATTGGGCAGGTTGACAATTTGTTTTTTTTGTCCGTTAGGAATTAATTTTTGAAATTTGAAATTCGAAAATTTTATTTTTGGTTGAAAATTAATCTTTTTTGAATGAGAATTGGACTATTTGGTTTTTAATTATCTTTATTGATTCAGAATTAACTTTCTTGTTGTCAATTCACCTATTTTATTGACTTATTCTGTTGAGAACTTGCCTTTTTTAGAAACTGATCTCAAAATCATATTTCTCTTTGAAAATAATATGTTTTCTAATTGGAAAGTTACTATAACTATATGACAGTGTAGACTGTACATTCGGACTGTCACAACGTGTGCATGGAAGTTTCAATTCAAAAATAATTAGAAAGAGGAAACTCACGCATGATATGCTTCCGAACCCCCCCCCCCCCCCCCCCCACCACAACCCGCCCACTATCCCCATACAACCCGCCAGAACCAAAAAACCAAACAAAACAACATAAAGGG
>WSXT02176372.1:4676-20330 GCA_011762715.2 Neuroterus valhalla | reverse complement strand
TGATTTTTGAACGAGTTGACTTTCAAGCAAATGAGGTATTTTTCTACCAAGGTAATTAAATTTAAATTTGAATTGGAATTTTTTAGCTCAGAAAGACGAATTCTTGACCAGAAAATATGACTTCAGCAAAATGGTACAATTTCCAACAAAATGAACAAAGTTAAAAAAAAATGGATATATATTCAACTAAATAGAGGAATTTTCTACTCGAAAGTTTATTTTTCAACCAAGAAGATTAATTTTTCAATAAAAGGACTAGTTTTCAGGAACAGATATGAATTTTTACCTAAAGAAGTTTAATCAAGCAGAAACGTTTGACTTCCAACAGTATAATTGTATCTTCAATAAGAGAGCTGAGTTTTCAAACAAATAGTTGAATTTTCATCTCCACAAAATCACTTGTCCAAACTAGATAACGTAAATGTTGAAGTATTGGTCAATGAACTATTTTTCACTGCAATATATGGGATTTAATAATAATTATAACTCTTTGCCTACAATAAATAGTTGGAATTTTTGTTTATACTCTCTCCCTGTTACGGATTTGAGAGTCTCGGCATAAACTTCTCTCTATTCCTTTCCACACCTCACCACTAACTCAGGGGTGAGGGAGACCTACAGTTTACGGTGGGTTCCGAACCACCAAGAGGAACAGCTACTTAATACTTAGAGAATTTAAAGAACTCTAGAGGTACCAGGCTCACGACTCTCCGTTGCCCGCCGAAGCTCTCCCAGTGTGCGAGGCGGTAATTGATCGAGATAGGAAGTCAAATTACACACATAATACTTAATTTCATCAAGATCAGTTGAGAAGTATCAGAGTCTATTCCGGAAAAACATCGTAACACGAGGATTTTATATATTATGTAGATATTAGAATATATATTGCATAGAACTCCTAGTTATGTAAGATTTAAGATATCCTTCATTTCTTGTTACAGGTGAGTTAAACTTGTCCTTTCACTGATGAATATTTTTGTGAGTATAAATCCAGACTAATTTTTGGTGATTAGAAATAACTAGTTCTTTTTGAGTTGTTACTTTTGTTTTTTCGAAAGTGGAGAAGAAGTAACTTTTGTAAGGAAGTAACAAACTGTAAACTGGGAACGTTTTTTGGAGACGATTATAAGGACAAAGTTACTCCTGTGAATGAATGAAGAACCAGTAAGTAGTTACTTTCCTTGTGAGGACAATGAGAAATAAGTTACTTCTATGGCTGAATAACGAATTACTAATTAGTAGCTTTCTCTGGTGATCATAGTGAGAGCAAAGTTCCTTCTGTGGATGAGTAACGAATTTTATTATTAACTAGACACTTTTTCTGGTCAGGGAAATGAGGACGAAGTTATTTATGGGAATAAGTAACGGATTGGTAAGTAAATCCTTTTTTGATAAAGATAGCGGTAATAAGGTTTCTTTTGTTGGTAAGGATTGTAAGAACGGATCCACTTCTGTGAATTAGTGACAAAGTTACTTCCTACACAAGTAAAAAATTGGTAACTGGTTACTTTGTTGATAACGATATTACCCATGGAGTTACTTTTATAAATACGTTAACCATTGGTACTTGTTACTTCGTTTGGTAAGGATAGTAAAAATGAAGTTCCTTTTGTGAATAAGTAACGAATAGTTAATTTGTGACTTTTTTTCGGTCAGAATGGTGGCAACGAAGCTGCTCTTGTACATAAGTAATGAATTAGCAGAAAGTTACTTTTTTATAATAAATTGGAAAAAATTAGCTTTATTATTAACGATAGCGTGAACGAAGTTAATTTTCAAATAAGTAACAAGTTGATGACTATTTACTTTCTTGGTAAAGATAGTAAGAGCGAAGTAACTTTTGCGAATACGTAACGAATTGGAAACTAGCTACTTTTTTGGTGACCATATCGGTAACAGAGTTACTTTTGCAGATAAGTATTGAATTGATAACTAGTTCTTCTCTATTGTAAGGATGGTGCGAAAGAAGTGACTTTGGCAAAAAAGTGACAAGATAGTAACTAGTTTTTTTTGTTACTCCCTTAATGAGTAACAAATTGGTAACTAGTTACTTTTCTGATTACTATATTTTTGTGAATTAGTAACGAATATATAACTAGTGACTTTTTTCGGTAAGAATAGCGTTAACGAAGTTACTCTTGTAGATAAGTAAAGAATTAGAATCTATTCAAATTTTCTGGTAACAATACTGAGAACGAAGTTACTTCTGTGAATAAGTAACACATTGGCAACAAGTTACTTTTTGATAACGATAGTGCAAAAGAAGTTTCTTTTGTGGATGCATAATAAATTGGAAAAAAGTTGCTTCTTCATTAAAGATAGCGTTGAAGATGTTACTTTTCATGAAATTAACAATCGATAAATATTTGCTTTCTTGGTAAAGATGATGAGAGCGAAGTAACTTTTGTGAATATCTAACGAATTGGAAACTATTTACTACTTTGGTAATCATATTGATAACGGAGTTACTTTTGTAGATAAGTAACAAATCAACAAAAATAAGTAACGATGGTGCAAAAGAAGTTACTATGGTAAAAAAGTGACTAGTTCGTAACTATTTTTTTCGTGATGGAAGTGAGAACGAAATTATTTTTGTAAAGAAAAATAAGAATCATGGGAATATTCTTGAAAAGGGATCCCCGGTAGAAGTACGTAGGAAAATCTCCAGAGGTACCGACTCAGGGATCAAACCCTGGACCTCTATTAGTAAGTCCGAAAGCAAAACCACCTTAGTGGGTATTATTATTATTATTATCATTATTATTTGAAAAATTGAATGCAGGATTATGTGAAACCTTCGATCAATAACTTAAGTCTATAATGCATGATTTATCCCAGCCTTTTTAATGTTCGAAAATTTTAAAAAAGTAATAAATAAGATACCATGATATGAAATATGATATGATATTGTGAACACCAAGCAGATACTTCCCGCTACTTATAGTTCTTGTAGTTTAGTGTAAACGTAAAATATTTACGAGTCAATGGTCGAGAATCGATTTAAGTGCGGATCTACTATCAGCACTACTTTCTACTATCAGGAGTGAATTATTGTCTGCCGGAATATATTGTGAAAGGTTCGGTTATCGGTTGCTTTTACAAACAGTTGAAAGTATATCTTCCTCATTGTCACCGAAAAAAAAACGGCAGAAGATATTGGTAATCCGATTTCATAATTCCTGAAAAAAGAAAAACGTATTACGCACTGTAAATTGTTATTTGCTTATGTAGAAACTCTTGCGACGAATTAAAACAAAAAGCAATTCACGAGTTCATTTTGGAGTTTAAAGTAATTCTTCTAATTCCAAATCGATTTTTCCAGCGTATTTCACAATCTCCTACAAAATGTGTAACAGTATTCTTAATTTCTTCCCTAATCTTATTGAAATTCAACTGGTTTGAAGTCATAATGGTAGTCTCTTGATTCTTTTTTCAACGATCCGATAAGTAGGAAAGGGCGACTAGAAAAGAGAAGTGACAATTATTATGCAACAGAAATGTTCGCAAGCAGGGAAAAAACTCACTTGTGTCTGAGGTGCTTAAAAAATACTTGATTGTTATGCTTATGAAGTTGGATATGAAAGATGGGGAGAGGACGACTGATTATTTTGCATCATGAAGATAAGGAGAATCAGCGGCGATGAGGTGTCATTATTCCAGAAAGAAGCCTTTGGGTTTGGCATGTTTACGCAGTGGATCGAACTTATAGGTTAGCTTCGATTTGGCTGATCTTCAGTAAAAACTCTTGGCTCTGTCTTGGATGTACTCTGAAATGGTCAACGAGCTGAATTCTTTGTGCAGCAGGGCGTTTTTGACATATTTGGGGGTCTCTGTAAAGGGATAGAGAAGCTTCTTCTAAACTATTTTAATTTGTTTAATATTAGATTTAGAAGTTCCTTCCGCAACTGTACAAGTGTGCGTACGTATAGATTTGATGAACGCTTCATAAATTAGGATTCCCCTTTCTCTTGCATGCATATTAAATCTACCGGAATAATGTAATCTCTGACTCAGATATTCGAAGAAGCTCTCCCAATTTATTGATTGTCCGAAAATTTGTAGCGGCTTTGGAAGAGAAACTCTTATACCAGTGAAAAGTATCGATCTTAATACTCAACAGCAGGCACTAGTTTCTACTAGCCTTGAGTGCTGCGTTCAGGTATTTTACAATATTTTTATTACATCTTTAGTGTACATATAGGACCATGTCATCGCAATATATTCCCAAAAAGACTCTGAAAATGGGGGACCCATTATGCCTCTCAATTTACTGTTTCTGAGGTAGGAGCCTAGATGTCGGATAATCCTACTCGGAGATTTATAATTAATAAATTTCTTGAGTAGTCCACTTTGTGGTAGACTGACGGAAGCTTCTACAACATCAAAAAAAGGCTCCTGTTTTCAACTTACAGTTGCAGTGATAAGTCAATTTTTTCACAAGTTTGGAAATTGTACCTTGCCTGCACGGAAAGGGAAATGATGCGTCTGCGCGCTCCGCAATGAAACGGTCCTCTGCTCTGATGCGTGGACGCCTGGATGCCCGTTTTCTCGGCGCGTGACGCTGCGAGTCAACTCGTTCGTTCACGCGCTCGAGTATTTGGCGGATAATCCGCCCAAGTCCGAAAACTCGGAGTCCGAGGGTAGACGACGGTTTGAGAACGGCCCGAGAGTCCGGCGGATTTTCCGCCGGAAGAGTTTGGCGCGCATTGAGACAACACTAGCGCCGTCTTGCTGCCCAAAATAAGCATTCAGGCGTGCACGCATCAGAGCAGATGACCGACTCAGTGCGGAGCGCGCAGACGTACCATTTCCCTTATTATCAACACTAATTGTATTCAAAAGACTTATGGGTCTATAGCTACTTGCAGATCAAGGATCCTTACCCTTCTTCTAGAAGACGAGCATGTTAGCTGTTTTCAAGTTGTTTCGGAAAAAAATCATATTTGAAACATGCATTAGAGATATTGTCAAGTGTATGGTAACAAAAGTTGGATAACTCCCTAGATTTTTTATTTTTATTTCTTTTTTGCCGGTGGTAGCCAAGTAATCATCTTTTTCCCTCTTGAGATCGAGAATGTGGGATGGCTTAAGTTGAGAAACGTGAGGTGAAAACTATGCTCCGAGGTAGAGGCAAGAGGGTGTGCTTTCTCTAATCCTCTATGTACAAAAGTTGGATCAGAGTTTTTTTAGAGGAAGGATTAAGGTAAACGATTTCGTGAGAGTCCTTTTCATACGGCAGGTTGGGTTATCTTTAATGCGGAGTTTGAACACAACTTCATTCATGTTCTTACATCTCACAGTGCCCGAATAACAATCGCATTATGCAAACTTCTTACATTGTTTCAAGCTGAGATTGTAGCTATCAAGGTTTGCCAAGAGAAGATTCGTAAACATGAGTTTATTGATCACTACGGTTGAAAATGCTCTGATTGGCAGGCTGCTCCACAGACCCTTGATTCAAAAGTGATCACATCAAAACTAGTCTGAAGCTGCCTCCAAGAACTTCTTGAAGCTTCAGGAAGATAATAGGTTAAGATGATCTGGGTTATAGGTCAGAAGGACATGGGAGGAAATGAGAGAGCTGATATGCTTGCAAAAACTGAGACCATAAAACCTCTAAACGGATCTGAACCATACTGCGGTGCCTCGCGTGCACAGGCTCAGCATACCACTAAGAAGTGGATCCTCCTTAAGGTAGTTGCGCTGAAATGGGACCTTACTTACGAATCGTTTTGAATTTTCAGAATATGTAGGAAAGATTGTAACCTAACGATTTATACCCTATACAGCTGATTAGACTGATTCAAAAGTCAAATACGATCAATTATGTTCGGTACTTTTTGCATGGGTCTCCAATAGCTAACATGGGCAATTACCACAATGCAAAGTTTAGTATAGGAACGAAGCTTACCATTGAGCCTTAAAATTAAACATATTTAGAAAAATATCATGTGAATTTTATTTAAAAAAATATATGTTCACTAATGGTGACAAGAGAAATGGTCAATTCTTGAATTTATCTGAGCGTAAACTTTTGAATGTGACTTTCGCGAGACAAATACCTTAGAAAATCTCTAAGCGATTTCGTCGTTATCGATTTTAACGACTTTTGCGAGTTTGAGTGTAACGATTGCTTGTGTAACCGGTAACGGTAACGCTTGCTTAATATAATGTATGTAGTCGATTTTGAGGTCGATTCTGGAGACGATTTTTTGTTTGGTTTCGGCGTGAGTGAAAGAGACGGACAGCTTCATGAACCATAAGGCATAAGCTATGTCCCATTGTGAAGCAATAAATCGGTCATGAGAAATAAAGTTGACAATCGACAGGAATAAAACTAGATAGAGATGACAGGAAAAGATTGACCTGGCTTAGACTCTCTTCTTCTCATGCATTTTTATCTTTTTGGATGATATTCTGAAAAATTACTTGTGTATATATCTTGCATATTTTTAATGCAAAATACAAGTAATTTTTCTGCTTCGTTCACGAATATGTAATAGGACAAAGTCTAGAGAGAATAAAAAAGTTTTCGGCAGCAAAAGTATAGCTATGCATACAGCTTACCAGTGTAATGGATGGAGTGATTTCTATGTGTAAATGAAGTGTGTCGAACATCATTTTCATACACTTTCGGCACCTTTTTCCACACAGAAATCCAACTATTTCTTTAGAGGAGGATTCATTTTGGAATATCTATAATAAAAATCTTTATTCTCAATAAAATTTAGAAGACTAAGGTACGCAAATTTATAATAAATATACTTTCGCTTCATTAATGTATGACAGTAGGTCTCTATCTTATATTGATATACTTTTCAAAACTTTCCTGTCTAAAGATCAGCATATTTAAATGTGCACAAGAATTTGAAAAATACTCTAACCTCAAAACGTAATGCTTCATTCTACTCAGCAAAAGTTTACACAGCTACGTACTAATTTGCTTAAAATTTTTTTTCATTTTTGTGATAAATATATTATAAAGCGAAAAAACCCCTTTTATTTATTCATTAAGTGAAATATAAATATTGAATTTAAAAATTTGGACCGGTCGGCCCAACCAATCAGAAACGATCATCACGTGTCTGAACTCTTCCTAGAGGAACTCTAGCTGAAATTGGATCAACTTCTCAGTCAAGATTTTTCAGAACTATAGTCCTTCGATTGCTTTTAATTACTGTGTATTTTTTCGGCGGAAGTTTAAAGTTCCTTTCAAGAGTAATAACAAAACGCCTACGAACTTTAATAGTGTGTATAGTTTGAAGTTATATATGTAATTACGATTGTAGATTGTGCCGACCTACTTGTCAAAAATTTGTTCTTCATCCGAGAGGCTATGAAAGTTGATCACTTTGAGCCTTTGGTAATTGTTTGATTTGGTACCGAGATTCCTTGCGTATCAAAAATCTTCATTTAAGGAATGTAAGACATGGAAATATATATTATTTTGAAAATTTTACAATAGATTACGTTCGATTTAGACATTCTTATCTCGAAATTAATGCATTTTTATGATTGGGATTTGAAAATTCCAGAGCCATTGCGTACTTATAAAATTTAAATTGCCTTATCATGTTTCTACGAAGGACAATTTTTCAGTAAGCATTAGAACCTCAAAATCGAAATAGGTTTATTCCAAACTTGTTTTTTATAAACACTTGATTTTTCATACGAAGAAACCAGCAACTTTGCTTGGCTAGAACGTACAGGTACATGTACCATTAAAGCTTACATAAACCTCTGAGCAAATAAAAGTGGAGCAAGTCTAGTTATTAACAAATCAGTGAATATTGTAAACATTTTTTTAAGCGTTCATATTGATTGTTTATTTCGCGAGAAAATACAGAGATGAGCCCGGGATTATTAGATGAAACAATCAATCTTTTTCATATGATTATTTTTCTTGGTTGAAAAATCACATTTTTTGGCAAAGCCTTGGAAATTGCCCGTAAAAAGTCATCCTTTCTGGTTTAGATTGAATGGTTATATCGAATGTTTTTTTCGAGTTGTAAATGACCATCTTTTTCGGGGATTCAACTACTTGTCTCGGATTCGATCGACTTTGTTTGAACATTATTTTTTTGGGTATAAATGTGTCATTTCTAGTTGAAAATAAGTGTTTTCGGTGAAAACGAATCTTCTTGGGGAAAAATTCAACAATTTTGTTGGAAAGTCATCTTTCTGAGTTGCGCATTGAATTCTTCAATCATTTGATTGCAAACACAACTACCTACTTGAAAGTTAAACTACTTTGTTGAGGAATCATTCTTTTTGTAAAAATGTATCTTTTGAATTCTGTGAATTTAATTATTTCCTACAAAATTGATGCTTTTGTTTAAAATCCTTTCCCTCCATGAAATAATCCTTTTTGGTTAAAAAGTCGATGTTTTTTGGTTTAAATCGTAACAATTTTTGGTAAAAAGTCATTTATCCTCATCATCAAAAGTCATCATTTGTATGAACTATTCTTTTCGACTGAAAAATCATCTTTTCGATTAGAAACCTCAACAACTTTTGGTGAAAAGTCAACTATTGTGTTGAAAACGTTATTTTTTCATTTAAAAGTTTAACTGTTTTCTCGGAAATTGATGCATAAGGTTAAGAAATCTTTCTTTGAATGTTTAAGGACAAAAATTATTGAAACATCATTACATTTTTCATTCAGAATGCATCTATTTTGGTTTGAGATTCTGCTATTTGATAGAGAATCCAACCATTCTCCTATAATGTCAGTTGGAAGTTGAACTATTCCGTTGAAAATTAATTTTTTCTTGTTAAATGTATCTTTTCTATTGTAAAATCTAACTATTTTTGGTCAAAAATTTCTTTTCCTTGAATGGAAAGTCTGATATTGCATCTCTGATTCAGAATACATCTATTTCGGTTTACGGAAAAAGTAAACTTTGCACTGAACAGTTGTATTTACGAGTGGTCAGTTGGTCGTCGGAGCTGAGGCTTGAGCTTTGGACCTACTCCGTCTGGTTGCGGTTCCGATTCCCGACTCGCAGTCTGGAGAGTTTATATGAAGGAGGGGTTAGTTAATGAAGAATTGAAGTTATGTAAAGACTCCCTAATTCGCAAAAAAGAGAGAACATGAACAAATACAACAATTCACTTTTTTAAAAAGTCATCTGATCCAATTTGGTACGGAATTCAAGTATCTCGTAGGAATTTCAACTATTTTGATAGAAATTTATATATTTTTTGAGTTCATGATTCATATCTTCAAGTTGTGAATTGTACGATTTAGTCGGAAATTCAACTATTTCCGTAAGCAGTCGTCCCTTTGAATAAAAATTCCGTGTTTTGAAATAAAGATTTATTTATTGGTTAAAAAGTCATATTTCCCAGAAGAAAATTCATCTTCCAGTGTTGAACTTTTTACTTTTAGAAAAAAAGTCTATTTTTATATTCTTAGTTGAGAATTTATATCTTTCGATTGAAAGTCCTACTCTTCAATTGAGAAAAAAATCTTTTTTTAAAAAAGTACTGAACTGTCATATCATTTCCATCCAAAAATTATACTATTTGAAAGAAAATTTCATTTCTATCCGAAAAATTTAAACTTTTTACTCAGAACGTGATTTCATCCGTCGAGAATTTTGCTTGCTTTTTCCCTTTCAATCTAAAAACCTCTTTATGGATTATGAATCTATGGTTAAAGGTTCATCTTCGTTAGATGAATTCCAATTTTTCTAGTTGAAAACATAACTATGTAGTAAATAATTCATCTTCGTTGGGAAAGAAAATCGAATGTTCCCGGGAAATTCGACTTTTTATCAAGAAAACTGAACGTTCTTGTTGAAAACTCATTTTTTTGGAAATAAAGGTCAAATTTGCTTGAGAAAATACGATTTTTTGTTCAGAAAACTAAATTTTTTTGTTCGAAACTCATCTTTTTGGAAATAAAAATCAAATCTTGCTGGGAAAATATGACTTTATGTCCCGAAAACTGTAAAGAGGTAATATTATAAAAGGTCATTATTTACACCATATTATTTCTTTGGCTCGAAATTCACTATTTTTTTGGAATTCTAAGAATTTTTGGTAGAAAGTCATCAGCTCTTGTTTCAAAATTCAATTATTTTGTCGGGAAGGATTTTTTTATTTGAATGCTGAACCTTTTGTTCGGAAATGTATGCATTTTGTTGAAAATTCTTGTTCTTCGTGTTTGTTAATAACTGTTTCGTTTTCTTCAAATTCCAATTACTTGGTTGAAAACATAATTATCGTTGATTGTTAACCTCCTCATTTTTCTGATAAGGATATTAATCCATTTTTTATGGCAATTACCCCAACTCAATCTGAACTTTGAATAGACTTTCGACATTTATAAGCAATAAATGTCTTTTTGTGAAAATTAATAATAATAATGTACGAAACTAAGTTACTGTGAGCGAAAAACAGAAAATGCATCATTCTTCTGTAAAGGTGGAGAAACTCGTGAATAGATCCGAGACGGAGTAATTTATATTTCAATGCCGTGTCGTGCAGGCAGATGGCTAAGTCATGCATTGATAAATGTCTTAGCAAATTCGATAAATGACGATATAAATAATCCTCAACTAGAAAGCCTGATAAAATCTTATTATCGAGAATTAAGATATGCACCTGTGTTTATTGCTCAATTTGCTACATTTTGTCACCGAGTCAACGAATATATTATCGATAAATAGAAAACCAGATAAGAAAATATTTCATCTTAATGTAATGAAAATGAGCAGGAGAATTCACTATAATATTTCATCAATAGCTGTTTATCAATTCTATCAAGTATCATTCCAAAGAAATAATGGTTCGACCATTCTTTTTTAGGTCTACCTCTGGGTACGTTACCATTCATCTCACCTGAATATGCTCACTTTGTTAATCGTTCTACATTCATTCTCTCGAAATAACTGAACTATCTCAGAATGTTTCTTTCACTCTTGTCGAATAATATTTCTTCTACACCACGTTATTCAAGAAACAATCTCATTACTCACTCCGTCCATTAGCCTTGTAATGAGAATAAAACTGCTGTTGACGGAAAGCCGAAAATTAAACCCCGGAAGAGTTCCAGGCGATGAGGGCGGTAGAGATGTGGGAGATTTCGCCTGGAACTCGGGAGAAGATACCCTAGATACTTGCAATGCTGGAATCATCCTACTCGGAGACATGAATGGCTGGGTTGCTGTTAACACAGAGGTACAGATTGGGTACTTGGTCATTTTGGAGATAAAAGAACGGATGATAACAGGCAAAAATTGATAAGCTTTTGCTTATAAGAAGACCTGTTTATTGTTATAACCTGGTATGAATATAAAATGATACACATGTATACTTGTTGTAGAGGCGGAAGCCGCAGTATGACTGACTCTGTTGTAGCGTGTGAAAGACTGAGAGGATCAGTCAGATATACAAAAGTCATGAGGAGCTCGAGATATGGACGAATTACTCCCTTCTGGTTCCAGAAATAAATCTCGGTTAAGGATAGAGGCAAAGATATAGTCGCAGCAGATGCGATTTCGAACAGGAAATCTACAGAAGCGTCTTTGGTCGAGGAATCAACAATCCTGATGAGAATTCTTCATTTTTGATTGAATTGAACTATTTTTTATTCGATATTGAAATTCTTGTTGGTCAACAATTCAGGTAGTTTTTTCCCTGCTCTTATTTCTCTCTAAATCTTACCTTTCATTCTTTTTGCTCCTCTTTTTATTCTTCTTCAGTTATTCTTTCTACCTCTTAGTCTTTATTATTCTGTACCATCTGTTGTAACTTGATCTTTTCCTATCTTGCCTCTCCTTGCGTTTTTTTCATATCTTACTCTATTTCCCGTATTTCTCTGCGTCTCATTTGCATACCACATTCAAACCTTATTTTGCATCACTGTATCTTATTTCCACGAGCAACAAATTGTGCAATCCTGCTTCCTCTCTATGTTCTTAGTTGCTCTTAAAAACTCCAGGATCTTTCCAGTTTTACCACCATTCTTTCGTCCCAATTCCTTCTCTGTCAAATAACCAAGGAAGCTTCATCTCGTGGCTAACAGACTCATCTCAGAACTCTCTTATGCAAACTTTCACATTCTGTACTCATCACTTTCCCGAATTTCTACTTCGTAGCTTAACACAGGCCTCAATTAAAGTCAAACATCCACACTTTCATTTCAAAGTTGTCCATGAACTTTATCTCCCCTATACCCTTCACTTGTCCTATTACATTACTCGCACGTCGAAATCTCTCTTTTACCTCCAGCTTGTTTTCTTATCCTGTTACAAATGAAAAACTTAGGTCGGAAGATTCCGTTTATTTTTCATTTTATATTTTACTCTAGTCCCAGTAAATTTATTCTGGACTCAGGAAGGAGGAGACGGTTGAAAGTACGAAAATTGGTAACAAAATCAATTTATTGGAACCATATGGTTACAATGACGTTTCCTTATTCTATATTGGTCATCATTGTCGGCAATTTTCAGTCTAATAGTATTTCGACGAGGTCTAATTTTTCATATGAGTAGGTATAATTAGCAATGATTACTGCTGTACAGTCTTTCTCGTGTAGAGAGCCCCATCCTTTGCCGGAAAATACTGAAATTGGGTATTTTATGGGTTCCGTTGCCTTTTACGAGAGACGCAACCAAATTCGTAGGTCTCCCTACGGCCGCTGACTAGCGTGCACCGTTCTAGAGTTAGGAGGTCACAATCTTACGGAGCGTGTTTCAGCGTACCTAGTAAAAGTTGGAGATGAATAGTGCCTCGAAGGCTGTGGCAGCATACTCCAATCACGCTAGAAGAAACAAAGGGTCTGGCGCCTGTGACAGCGTGCCTAGACTTAATAAGGATTGAATCAATAGGAGATCTCGAGCCTGTAACAGCGTGCCCAGACTAAATCAAATCAACAAGGGTCTGGAGCCTGTGACAGCGTGCCCAGACTGGATAAGAATTGAATAGAAAAGGGGACTGGAACCCGTTACAGCGTGCCCAGACTAAATCAAATCAACAAGGGTCTGGAGCCTGTGACAGCGTGCCCAGACTGGACAAGAATTGAATCAAAAAGGGGACTGTAACCTGTTACAGCGTGCCCAGAATAAATCAAATCAACAAGGGCCTGAGGACTGTGACAGCGTGATCAGATTAGAACTGAATTGAATCAACAAGGGTCTGGAGCCTGCGACAGCGTGCCCAGATTAAACTTAAATTGAATCAACAAGGGCCTGGAGCCTGTGACAGCGTGCCCAGAATATCGTCCTGAAAGAACGAGGTCAGGAGCCTGTTGCAGCGTGCCCATATCAAAAACTACGGACCTTTATCCTTCAAGAGCATGATCCAGGTGGCTACTCGGATGGATAGTCCGGATTGTGGACTTTGGTTTCCCGTCGTCCACTCCACATGCCGTTTCACAACTTGCTTGCCTTCTTATACCATCTACGCATACGGTTGGTTGCGGGAGAGAGATTTCTGCACACCTGATGCCGCTTGCTTGGACCTATTCCTACTATATCTTGCCTCCTGGGTGGCTACCTTTCTGTTGGGCTTTTCCCGTGAGATCAGCTAGCCTAACCTCAGATGTTGGTCGGAAATGGGTCCGTTTCAAGGTAGTGAAACTCATCTACCAACTCCATAAGCTCGCTATTTATCTCTCAAGTATACTGTATTCTACACCATCAATTTATGGGACACTTTATCTGAGTCTCACTCAGATTTACTGACTTTGCTTGCTCCCAATGTTGAAGCGCCCCTTCATATCTTAGTCTTCACAAATATCTCTAACATCCTCTTCATCAAATTTTTATATGCTACGCTTCCTTTTATCAATCCCATAGCATCCTCCTCTCCACACAGCAAATCGTGCTTTCAGAATCCACAAACTGTCTCTAGTTTCTTTTCGGACGGGAGTCATGGGCATGGGCACAAGCATGTAAAAATAAGGAAGAAAACAGAAAAAATGTAAAGAAAAACGTCAGAGTGTTAATAAAGAATTTGCGACGGTACGAAAACAGGGTCATTGCAGCAGTGGAATGTAGAAATGATACACAAAACGTGGGTAGTTGAGACAGAGTGGGGGGAGGGGGAAGGGAAACTTATTATCAAGAAGATATTTGTGAAAGTTGCAAGCATTAAAAAAGGATCACGTGAACAGAAAAAGTATGGATGGCATGGTGTCAGAAGTAAGGAGGGAGAGGTAAGGAAGAATTGCAGAAGAAGTGATGGTAGCTTTTGCATGCGCTTATAGAAGGCGAAGGTTTGAAAACGATGAGAGAAGGAACAGAGGAAAAACAGTAGAGGTCATTGTTATATATGGGGAAGGGGAAGCTGAATGCACGGATCGGGGATCAAGGGTAAAAGGTATAGAAAAGAGAAAAAAAAAGGTTTTGTAAACATCTCATAACATCGGAAAACACAGCGGGAGGTCAGAAAGCTCTAGGCTTGTTGTTAGAGGCAAGATCGTATATTTGATGTAGCAATAACAGAGGGGATGGAAAAGGAGAAATTACGCTTAAAAGTGAAGTGGAAATCGCAATAAGTTACGTTATAGTAGAACAAGGAATAAGAAATCTGATATGAGAAGAATGAAGTGATAGGAAGGAAATTGAACATAGGCAGTTAGAAGGAACAAAAGTTAAATAAATTCAGAGAGAAAACGGAAAACGAGGAGGTAGGGACCATGTAAGGGAAAGGAGTGGACACGTTGCAAAAAGAACTTGAGAGGATGACTCATAAGTTGAGAGAAGGGGTAAGAGCAAATGAAGATGTATAGGGTGGTAAGAAAGGTTAGTGGGACGGAGAATGCAGGGTATGTAATTGCAGACTAAAAAAAAGTATAAGAGAATGGAGGGAGGAGGCAATAGAGAAGTCAAAACTCAACAGAAGAAGGAGAGGCCGCGAGAAAATATGGAGTTGGAATTAACAGGGAAAGGAGTCAATGTACATGGTAAGATCGGTAGAGCGGTGAAGGGAGGAAGAGAAGGGATGGGCAGTCAGTGACGATAGGAACAGAAGGAAAGAAGAAGTATGCATAAGGAAATTGAATGAACATATGTACTTGATATTACGAGATTCTAGAGGCGTATCGAATAGGGTAAAGGCGAGAAAAGGAAGGCGGTAACAGGTGGACAGGATAGCGGGAACGAGATTATCAGGAAATCGTTAGATAAGGCAATTTCGAAGCTGTAAAGAAACAAGAAAACCGTAACAGAAAGGGTGAGGAGATTCAGAGGTTTAACACTAATTTCGCGAGGCTATAAAATTATCGTGAAAGGTCATAAAATAGAGGGAGTAGATTGAGGTTCAAGAGAAAGGATGAAAAAGATATTTGTGGAGACGAAGATAAGGATAAATTTCGGTGAGGAAGGGGACTTACAAAAGGGTGCCAGTGGAGCCCTCTTCGGATAAGTGTCCCTCCTTTCGACACGAAGGAGGAGAAAAGGGAAAAGAGAAAGGGCTGACCTTATTGGGAACAGAAAAACTATTCTTACTAGCATGAGACGATGTAGTTCTAGTAGTAGGTGATGAAAGAGGGATTATTCTGATGGTCAGAATGTTCGAACAGCATGTAAGAGGAAGAGATTAGGAGATGAATGTGAGTAAGACTCAGATGTTGTGTTTTTATGGATACAGAGCATAGAGTAAAGTACGCATAGAAAATAAATATAAAGGTAATAGGATTTG
>WSXT02176361.1:0-21884 GCA_011762715.2 Neuroterus valhalla | reverse complement strand
TATACATATAGATATTTTCCACAATATTCAAACAGACTCACGTTGGCAAGCAATCATAATTACTCCTTAATAAAATAACCAATCACAGTCCTGAAACGTTCACGCGCCATATCATATCTAATAAGAAATACGCGAATTTGATGCGCCCGCGCATATTAATTGTGGCGCGTGTTTTTGAATGTCTTGGAACAAAGTTCGTGAAAAAAGGAAAAAAATTGGGTCAACATTCTCGATTTCAGGAATTTAAGGGGATTTTTCAAATTTAAGGGGGAAAAAGGGGAAAAGGGGAAAAGGGGAAAAGGGGAAAAAAAGGGGATTAGGGAAAAAAGGGGACGGACTGGCATCCCTGTGATCGAATATTTATCTTTTCAGTTAAAATATCTATCATTTGATTCAAAATGCATATATTTGGTTTGGGATTCTCTTGTTATGTAGGAATTGACTTTTTTTTGTTGGAATAGAAATCAATACATTTTTCATTCCGCTTTTGCCTCCTTCGGTTGAGATTCCAACTACAGTCAACTTCCATTTAAGTTGACCTTCACTTAAGTTGACTGGGAACGTTCACATAAGTTGAGTAAACAGTCCCTCACCACAAATACGGTGAGAAAGAGGAACCACGGATCGAGAGAGAGAAAGCTGCAGAGAGGGGGATGTTATCCTTGATGGTGGGGACTCGTGACTCCCCACCTTGAGTCAACTTAACTGAATGTTTACGTTTTCGCGCGGTCAACTTAAGTGGAAGTTCACTGTACTTCATGCAGTCTTTAGAGTGGAAGTAGTATTCCGAAGAAGAAATATTTCTGAATTATGATAGAAAGCTTGTTTACATTGTTTATTGCAAATTCATCTTTTTTGAGGTAAAAAATCAACTACTTGTTTGAAATTTAAACTTCTTTGTTGAAAATCAAATTTTTTTGTTGAAGTTGCAATATCTCGATTCAAAATCCGAGAATTTATGTACTTCGTGGAAAATTTGCCTTTTTTTGTAGAAAATTAATCTTTATGGTCAAAAATGCATTTTTTTGCTTAAAATACATCTATTCATCTGAAGATTCATCATTATATCTAAGAATTCATCAGTTCCATTGAAAATCGATTTCTTAAACTGAAAATTCAACTGCTCAAGTCGAAGATTGATCTTTTCTACTTCTAAATTCGACAATTTGGTGAAAATTTGTCTTTTTAATTTAAAATTGAATTATTTCGTTGAAACTTCACATGTTTTGTGGAACGATTTTTTGTAGAAAACTATCTTTTCCTTCGGATGTTAATATTCTTCTTCAAAAATTCTTATTTGCGGTTAACAGTTCAAGTTATACAAACATTTTTTATTTTAGTCGAACATTCATCAAGTTAAAAACTCTTATGTTTGGTTTAAAATAAGTTTTCCAGCCAAAATTGTCACTAATCCATTTTTTTTTTGTTGAAAATTTTTATTTTTATAGTTCAAATTTCAACCATTCTGTTGAAAAATTTTGTTTTTTGGATACAAATTAATTTTTTGTCAAAAATTGAACTATTCTAGTTAAATGTTTATCATCTTAGTCAAAAATTCGTCTTTCTGGTATAACATGCTACTTCAGCTCAAATTGTACAGTTTCATTTGATTCTTCATCATTTTGTGTATAAATGTAATGCTTTGTTTGACAGTTTTTTTTTGTTTGTTGAAAGATATGTTTTTTGTTGAAAGTTAGTTTTTTTTTGTGGTTGGCAATTTATCTTTTTCAGTAAAAGTCAATTTATGTGTTTAGAAACTCAACTCTTTCAGTTAATGATCCTTTTTTTTTAGTGTAAGACACTTATGCTCAGTTCAAAATTGGTTTTTTGAAACTTAAAATGTTACTGTTTCATTTTTTTTTGAAAATAATTTTTTTTTTTAGTTCTGAATTCGACTCTTTTGTTGAAACATTCTATTTTTTCTTAGAAAATGATTCTTTTTATTTTGTAATGAATCTTCTTGTTGAATATTCACCTTCATGGTTGGAAATTTATGTGCTCCAGTTAAATATTTGTCTTTTTAGGTGAAAATTGATGTTATTGTTTTGAAATATATACTGTTCTGGTTAAAGATTCATAATGTTATTTGAAAATTCATCACATTGGTTGAAAACTGAACTATTTTGTTGGAAACCTTTTGTTTTTTGTGGTTTTCGTAAATTGATTTTTTAAATTGTGAGTTTAACTGTTCCAACTTTTGTAAAAATATGATATTTTTTTGTTGAAATTTAGAGTTTTTTTAAAAATTGATTTATTTTGCATTTTGTTTGATCTGTTGTGTTGAAGGATGTTTAGAATGAACGTCATGAATAAAAATAAATGTTAGCGTGTTGCGACAAATATAAATGTGTTACTTCTAGTTTACCGGGAAAATGGAAAAACTTGACCGTGAAGAACCGGGAAATGACCGGGAATTGGAAATCGTCCGCCGAATCGCCACCCTGAATAGTTTTAAATTAACAACCTCAATATTCAAGCAATTATCCAGATTAGAGCTTTCACCTTTAAAAAAACATTGCATTTCAATTTTTCTAAATTTGATACCTTCAAGATTCTGCAAATTGATATCATACTGCAAGCCTTAATGGTTGCGCGATTTTAAGTTCGAAGGCTTGAGTATTAAATAGTTAGGAGATAGACTAAATAATTTTGGATTATTTCCTTCAGGACTAAATAATTTTGGATTATTTCCTTCAAAATGATATTAACAAATCAAAATTGAATGTACTGAGATTGAAGTTTCGAAAGCCAAGTTTCAAAATTGCTAGAAATTGTACAGTTTTTAACATGAAAGCCTCTTCAGTTGAATATAGTTCAATTGAAAACTTCCAAAGGTTAATGATTTGAGACTGAAAATTTAATAAATAAGACTGTTTCGAATTTCATTCCATCTCAGTCTCGTATACTTTCAAATTGAATGTCTTATTAATATTGAAAGATTTCCATTTAGATGTTTTCTATCATTAAAAAATGTTCAGCATGAAAACTAGTGAAGTTCAAAGGTTTTTGTATGTTTTTATATTGATCACTTTCAAACTTGGTATCTTCTTACACCTGGAGGCTTTTTCATTAGTGTCCAATGTGGACTTATTCTCAATTTGGAGATACTCCATTTCTACAGAGTTTTCATTCTGTAAACGATCTTTATTTTTATTAGGTTTCATGTTTGTAGTCAAAACTGTCGACTTTCGATACTATACAGTTTTAATTTTTCATTTAACTTTCAAGGTTATCCACTTTTGAAATAGATTTTCGAAATTTTATATTCGAACTATGTTTCATTCGAAATCTTTCCTACATCTGATGCTGACAGCGATCAAGTTAGGAAGATTTTTCCATAACTTTGCTATAAAGATTTCTCCTTTCTCTGAATTCTTCTTCATCTTTACTTTTAAATTTGTTAATAATGCATTCTTGATAGTTTTTAAATTTGAGTCTTCTCATTTGAGCCAGTATATTCGTTTAGCACACAAATTTTTATTTAAAAATATTAGTTGTGCTATTGTAGCACCTAATTCTAAACATTTCATATGTGAGAAAATACTATTTTGAATAAAATTATAATTGCAACCGTGATGTCGCGAAATCTGCCCCCTCCCCTAAATAGCGTGACGTCATTCATGGATGTCGCCTTCGGAAATTTTCGTAAAAATTAGAATGTAATTATTTTGAATTAACTCACAATCATTTTTATTGATAAAATAATCAAAAACTTTTTCTGATATTAATTATACATACATCGAATTGTCAATTTTTATTTATGTATTTTCTGGAGAATAGTTCTTTTTAATCGATGAATATTCACTTGCAGCAATATATGAGTTATTTGCCTCAAATGTCCTCAAGTGAAATAACGTTTCTTAACGTGTCAGTTTTATTTTTATCATTCTGCAGCAGACAATTGATTTTAAATTCTTTTCAAGCATAAGTTTCTTGTACTTAGACATATATTTTGTTTTTTCCTAAAATCCAATCTTTCTCTACTTAAAGATATCAATTACAAATTTTGTATCTTTTCTTCGAATCCTAGTGATTTTAGAAGAACTAAGTACTATCAAATTTATGTTAAACAATCAGAAGAGAAATCAATCATTTTCCACTAATTTGGACTTCAAATTTTCATTTTTATATCTTAAAATTCATATAAATTACGTTTCCTAATGTTCCTTTTTTTACAGAAGCGCAGCAGGGTAACGAGAGGGAAGAACTCTTCATTCAAAAACTTCGCCAGTGTTGTGTTCTTTTTGACTTTGAATCTGATCCCCTTTCTGATTTAAAATGGAAGGAAGTAAAACGCGGGGCCCTTCACGAAATGGTCGAATACGTCACCGAAAACAGGAACGTTATCACCGAAGCTGTATATCCAGAAGCAGTAAATATGGTGAGTAATGAATAATTTAATCAAATTCATTTCTGAATTTTAAAGAGATTCATCTATTGCTCAAAATCATCTGGAAGCAACTTTCCACTCCCATCAACTAAAAGCTATTTTTGTGGAATTAGTCCAAGATAAGAAAAAATTCATTTGCTGAGGTATCTACCTACTCGGAAAGGCCGGGAAAAGCCTGAAATTCTGTTCGACGAGGGAAAACGATTTTTATTCAGTTACCCGGATTTTCCATACACTTTGAATTATGAATAAGTATTTTTCAAGAATTTTCAATATATAACGTTTCGATCAAAGGAAGGAAGATTTGCATTTTCATTTGACAATATTAAAACTATTATGATTTGAAGAAGGGGATTTTTTAAGAGCTAATTTTTATTATGAAAAAGAATTCCCGAAAAGAAATATTATAGTCATGACTTTAAACAGGAATTTTTTGAACAGAATGATAATTTTGAGTTGGTTGATGGAATTTCCGAACAGAAGTTCACAAAAAGAAGTATAATGAACTATAACTTTGACTTGAAACAGTTAATTTCCAGAAGAAAATGATTATTTTAAATTGGAATAGGAAATTCCCGATGGAATTCCGAAGCAAAGAAAGAGAATAATTTATATCTAGAACATGAAAAAGGAACGAATTCTCGTGGGGGACAGGGAATTTTCCAAAAGAATTCAAATTCTAAGTTACAGCATGAGAATCTCAGAAAGAAGTTTAATGCAAGGCCAGTAGAATGAAACATTGACCAGGGAAAAGCCGGAAATTACAGGAAATCAAAAACAAGCACATCTGGAAGACATTCTCTAATTGTTTGGTCTTTTTTATTTTTAGTTTGCAGTGAATCTTTTTCGAACTCTGCCACCTTCGTCGAATCCCAATGGAGCCGAATTTGATCCAGAAGAGGATGAACCAACTTTAGAAGCAGCGTGGCCTCACTTGCAATTGGTTTACGAATTTTTCCTACACCTCCTCGAGTCTCAGGATTTTCAACCTTCAATCGCTAAGCGTTACATCGATCACAAATTCATTCTCCAGCTCCTGGAACTCTTCGACTCAGAAGACCCACGGGAGAGAGATTTCCTAAAAACGACGCTGCACAGGATCTATGGAAAGTTTTTGGGCCTCAGAGCGTATATTCGAAAGCAAATAAACAACGTTTTCTATAAGTTCATATACGAGACAGAACATCACAATGGAATCGCGGAGCTACTTGAAATTCTTGGAAGGTAATGTGATTTCAAGTGTATTTAAACGAATTAAACTTGACAATAAGATAGCGACGACCTTGACCCACTTTCATCTCTTTTATTTGACGAATTTCTTTTTACTTCTCTTCCACCCACCTCAACCTTTTCATTTTCACAATCACTCTTTCATTGTATCTGATTCGCTTCTCCAGCTCCCTCGAATTCCTCCCCCAAGATCCTTACTACATTGTCTTGCCAGCTTCCTTCATCTTCCATTACTCTCATACATCCTTCCAGTGCATGTTCCCATGTTTCTTCTTCCCATTCACATATTCTGCATTTCTTCTCTCCTTTTCTTCAAAATATATCGCTTCCCTTACCTCATTCCCCAATCTAAACTCCTTAATATTTTATCATCTTTCTAGTTATTGCCTTTCCTTATATTTTTCTTCTTCTTTTTCAAAGTTTACTCCAATTCCATCTCTTATATCTCTATCCGTAAAGAACTCCCTTCTTTCTTCTTCCCACTTTGTTAACTCAATCGCCCTCTCTCTTCTTTCTTCTACCTCCTTCAACCATTCTTTCGCTAACTCCCGTCCCTTCCCCTCCCTTAACTTTTCTTCAAATTTCCATGCCATCTTACCTGCTCTTCTACCTAATTTATCCCTTTGACAGGATGGCGACTTGGCCGGGAAACCGGAAATGACCGGGAGTTCAATTACTTGACTCAACCTAGACTATTAAAAATTCTACTAAAAAATACAAAAAATGACAGCTTTCTTTTTATGAATCAAAAAGAGATCTTATCCTTTGATTTGAAGAAGGTAACTTTTCTTTATTCTGATTCTCAAAATATTTGAATATATCCAATGAGAGGAAGAACATTTTTTTCCATTATGAGAAGAGCGTTTTGCAAATTTTTTGCTCTGTGCAATTTTTTTAGATGACTCAAATTCTATAATCGAATTGATGATAGGAAATTTCAGAAAATAGCTTTAGTTTTTTTTAGGACAGGGAGTTTCAGTGAAGAAGTAGAATTTCACTTGAAACAGAGAATTTTACATAAAATCTTCGTTAACGATTTATCTTTTCAGTAAAAATTAATTTATCTTTTTGAAAACTCAACTCCTTTAGTTAGAGATTTTTTTTTTCATAAAACACTTATGCTTGTTTTAAAATTGGTTTTTTATAGTTAAAATGTTACTGTTCCATTTTTGGTTGAAAATAATCATTTTTTCACTTTGAAATGCGAATATTACGTTAAAACATCATGTTTTTTCTTAGAAAATGATTCTTCATTACGATTCATAACATTATTTGAAAATTCATCACGTTGGTTGAAAAATTAACTGTTTTGTTTGAAATCTATTTTTCTTTGCTGTCGCAGAATAACTTTTTCGAATGTAAGTTTAACTGTTCCAATTTTTGTAAAAAAAATATATTTTTGTTTTTGAAAATTAGAGTGTTCTTTTTAGAATTTATTTATTTTACAATGTTTAATCTGTTGTGTTAAAGGAAGTTTAGATTTGAATAAGAATAAATTTTAGCGTTTTGCGACAGATATAAATATGTTACTTCTAGTTGACCAGTAAAATTCGAAAACTTTACCATGAAAAACCAGGAAATGACCGGGAATTTGAAATTGTCCGCCGGATCGCTACCCTGTTTGCGCTTCCTTCCTCACTATATAACCAGGTGTCCTCCAATCCACTCCTATCGTCCATCTAACAAATCGTTTCTGTAACCTCTCTATATCTTCCCTTTCCTACCATCTCCATCTTTCCGCTCCATATCCTAATACTGGCCATACAAGTGTATCAAACAGCCACATTCTCCTTTTCCAATCTTTCTTGAACCTTCTTTTTCCTATTCCCCATACCTGCTTCATTACCCCTGCTGCTTTTCAAATTCTTTCTCTTATATGTGCCTTATGATCTCTATTTGCTTGCAGGGTATATCCTAAATATTCAAACTCCTTTACTTCTTCTATCTTTACTCCCATCTATCTCCCAGTAAACAAGCAGTTTTGTGCTAATTGAGTCTTTCTATCTTTTAGATTGATCAGTAATCAATAAGCTCGACTTATATGTTAAAATTTTCCTAGTGCTGCTGATAAAATAACATAAGGGAAAAGAGTTGAGAATATCCGGTATCAACTGATTCTTGAAGATTACAGATAAGAGATATGATTTTTGATTCCTCAAACTCAGGGTGGCGAGCAAACCGAGAAACGGAGAGAACCCGGACAAACCTGTTGGGTTTTGTCAGGAATAAGAATATATCCCCCGGAAATGAGCTATAATTTAGAAAAAAAAATAGTTTTTGTAAATACAGTTTGAACTGTATGACTCTCAAGGGTTTTAATTTCCGAACGTGCTAAAAATGGTCATTTTATTATTTTAACATACTGACTGCTTCAATTTGAAAACTTTCATAGTATAAAAATTATTTTATGATTATATTTGATTGGGCTACAGATTCTTCATTTGTGTTAGTTTAGTTTAAAAACAATATGTGCTGCAAGTTTACAGTGTTCTTGTAGACATTTTGAATTGTTAATATACAATTTTTGAAAAGTTTTGAACTCTTCTTATATTATATAGTAAAACTATCAACTCCAGAATTTTTTCTTGTTGAAGTTTAAGGTTACTGTGTGCACTAAAAAACCCAACTTGAATGATTTCCAATATTTTTAGGAAATTGAAAAATTTGTTCGGGAAAAGTGGGATTTGAAAATCTTGGCCTGAATCGGAACCCTGAATTTTGAGTTATTCTATACTACTAGAGGCTTATTGACAGATTTTATCGTAGGGATGAAATACTGTGACCGAATACCTAAAATATTTCGAATTTTTCAGTATCATCAACGGCTTCGCGTTACCTTTGAAAGAGGAGCATAAGGTGTTTTTGCTCAAGGTTCTTCTACCCCTTCACAAAGCAAAGTCCTTGTCGGTCTATCATCCCCAGTTGGCTTACTGCGTGGTCCAATTTTTGGAGAAAGATCCATCCTTAACTGAACCAGTCATCAGAAATCTCTTGAAGTTTTGGCCGAAGACTCACTCTCCCAAGGAAGTGATGTTTCTTAACGAACTCGAAGAGATCTTAGATGTCATAGAACCAGCCGAATTTCAAAAGGTCATGGACCCACTCTTCAGGCAATTGGCCAAATGTGTCTCATCCCCACATTTCCAGGTATTTGAATGAATTCAAGATTAGTTAGTATCAGAGTTACTGAAAGACCCGGAAAACCTGGAAAATAAATGGAATATTGAGAAGCTCTGAAAAACCTGAAAAAGTCATGAAATTTTGAAAAAAATTACTGGGTTTTTTTGTATTCGCAACTACATTAAAGTCTTAATGATCATTTTAGTTTTTTACGGTTAATGTTTAATTTTATTATACTTCCAGATTTAAAAAAAAATCATAATATTAGGGAATAACTTTATTAGTTTGTACGACAACTCATTCGGAATAGTTTTTTCTTTAAAAGCGATAATAAAGAAATCGTAAATTTTCGTACGTTCCCGTAGAATAAATTTGGAGAGATTAATTTTTCGCATGAAATATTTCGACGTGATTTATCATAGTATGTCTTAATTTTACTTGATTCAAACAATCCATGAAAACATTTTTTAAGCTTTGAAATTATCTGATTCTAAATTTGCATCTTTTACATGTTCGCAAATATCGATGCTGGATTTAGAAAATCTAAATACTTTGAAAGAATCGTTATTGAAAATGATGAAAACCTTTATTATGTGATTCTGGATTGTCCTATTTTTCTTCTGAAAATTGTGGCTATCGATGATAGTGTGAAAAAAAAAATTTCAATTTTCTAAAAACAAAATGTGAAAAAAGTCATTGTATAAATGCCTAATTTTCTACAGAAAACTGATGGACTGAGATTGTTGTTTGTTGATGTAGATTTTCTGAATTTTCTTTCGAAACCTTATGTTTCATATAGAAACATAATAATTCATGAAAAATATTCATTTCTTGTGCTTCGTAGTTTTCAGTGCTGAATATTACAAAATCTATATTGTTCTACAATAATTTGTAAAAACCAGGTTTTCATGGAATTTGGTAATTCGTATTGGAAATGTTTTTCATCAGGATTTACATTAATTATAAATGTGCAAGAAACCGTTCCTTAATTACTTTGCGGCCAGCAAAGTGTTTTGAAAATGTAAATCGAGTCTCTATAGTATCAAATTAGAACCTTGAAATTATAATTTACTTATTCAAGAGTAATTCACTGATATTACAGCATTTTATCTTCTCCTTTTAGGTGGCTGAGAGAGCTCTCTACTATTGGAACAACGAGTATATAATGTCGCTGATATCGGACAATTATTCTGTAATTTTACCGATCATGTATCCAGCATTGTACAGGAATTCGAGAAATCATTGGAACAAAACAATACACGGACTTATTTACAACGCGTTGAAGCTTTTCATGGAGATGAATCAAAAAGTGTTTGACGAATGCTCACAACAATACTGCCAGGTAAGTGATCGGTTTTTTTTTTAATTTATTAAAGCATTGTATGGAGACAGTTGAAATATCATCGCCTTTCTTTGAAAGGATCGTCAGAAAGAGAAGAAACTTTTGAAGGAGAGGGACGAAGCATGGACCAAGGTAGAAGCTTTGGCTATGAGGCATCCAAATTATAATTTGACTATCAAGGGTGCACAAAACCAACCGTATTCGACGATGCAGCAAGTAGATAGTCCCCCGCCTGATGAGGATGGTGACAACGACCAAGCGCCGCTGACTTTAGAAAAGATAGAAGCAAAAGCTCAGGAGGTTTGTTTATTATTTGAATAGTAGTTATAATTTTCGTTTCCTTGATATCAATCAGAAACATTTTGATTCTGAATGTTCTTCAACACGGAAATTCATCATTAGAAAGCATTTGAATTCAAAGACTTTATTAAAATTATAATGCATAATTAAAAGACTAGCAGACCCAAAATCGTCACCAGATCAACGATTTAGTAACTTTGAAATTTGAATATGTGTTTCGAGGTTTTGAAATTTTTTTTATAGAGGATAACACTTTCCGTATTAATAGATTTGTAAATATATTTTTTTCTATAGAGAAAAACATCTTCCGTAATAATACCTAGATAACACACATTTTTTTCACCGAGAACACCATTTTCCGTATTGATAGCCAGGTAAGAAATTCGAGCTATTGATCCCGAAATTTTTGTACAAATAGTCTATAATGTTTAATTGGCTATTCATACGGAAATTTCGTGGCTGGTAGCTAGGTCTAATGCATTGGCTACTAACAGCGAATTTTCGTGTTCAATAGACACTCCCTTCATTTAAACCCTATTTTTTAATCGATAAAGAGCGATAAGAAAAAAAGATCAATCAAGGATATTTTTTTTTTAATAAATGATTGTTGTAGAGTTTCATATTTCTTCATAAAAAAATAGCCTTTTCTCTATTGAAAGATATGATAACATTGCTGAAGTAATATTTCAATTATTCTTGAAAGTACATATATTCAGATATTTTTCCATAACTTACTTTTCAAAAATTCGACATTTTTGAGCCAATATTATCCTAAATGATAGATTTGATGCTTTCACAATGATCCATCATGATAAAGTTAAGTGTTTCGGGTTTCGATCGTGTACAGAATTTGTAGTTTTGTACACAATCGAAACCCGAAACACCTTATTTTATCATTATCCTAAATGTTACCACTAAGTTAATTTCAAAACTCACAACAATTGATAATATGCCAGATTTGCAAGATTCCAAATAAGGCTCGCACAGTTACAAGCATTTCTGATTCTGAGTAACTCAATATTTTTGGAAGCTTAATTTTGAAATGTTAAATGTTGAACTTAGAATTTTGTTAGATAATTTTCGTGTAAAAAGCCGAATAAAAAAGAAAGTTTCGTAGAAACTTCATAATTGTAACAATGTAAAAATTATGGCGTTTGAATGTTAGAAATGTTTCCAATCGAATACTTCATGATTCTTTCATTTTATTCTAAATTGGAAACCCTAGTCGGTAGTTGAACTATGTTACATATAAATTGTTTGAAAACGAATTATTATTTTATTCGAATATTTGAAGTTGAACTTAGAACGTCCAAAATCGAAGAATCTCTTATTGCCACCTTCATAGTTTCGATTTCAAAAGTTTGAAATTTCAAATGCTTTTCTTTTGAATATTTTTAAATTGTTTTGAAATTAAAAATTC
Organism: Neuroterus valhalla; assembly: GCA_011762715.2. NCBI lineage: Eukaryota > Metazoa > Arthropoda > Insecta > Hymenoptera > Cynipidae > Neuroterus > Neuroterus valhalla. The sequence goes on along the minus strand of WSXT02176361.1, from coordinate 10,082 downwards.
CGAAATTTTACAATATTCTTCCAAGATAGAAAGTGGAAGAATTCAAAAGGATTACAGCAATATTTAAGTGATTCGCGAAGCTCCATTTTCAATTTGTCTAATTGAGATTAATCTCAACTTTCAATTGTCCAGAATAGATTTTTTTTCATCGTTTTTGGAGCTTTTAACTCTGAAATATATTATAAATGCTTTCCATTTTTATTCTGCACTTCAAATTCAAGTCTAGTTATATCGTCATCAGATGTTGATATCATAAAGTTGCGAAACTTAAATAATGAAAACTGTTATTTAATTAATGAATTTTGTGAGATATTATACTGTACATTCGAAAAAAATTGACAACCCTGTGGTGTCCATATTGCAATTGCCCGAAATATAATTGGTCCTTCCTCTTAATTTTGAACACTTGCGATGGATATTGTGCAAATTGACGCGTAATTGTACTTGTACAACTTTAAATGCTTCTATTTGTAGATTATCTAATCTCGAAGGCCTTGAAGTTTAAGCTGTTTCCAGAAGGCTTCCATCCAAGAATCGTATAATATTGGACGTTTAAGTTGAAACCTCTTCGAATTTAAAAGTGTGCCACGTTAAATTCTTCGATTTGGATGTTCGATTTTGGATACTTAAAATTATAAATAGTCTAGTCGTGAAATCTTAAATTGAAATATTGATCAACCTCTAAAAGCCAAATGTTAATAATAATCTCGATTTTGTTTTGAATTCTAGGTAAAGAAAATTACCAACATAAATAAATCGAAACCACTGCTACGAAGGAAAAGTGAATTGCCTCAGGATTCGTACACGATGCGAGCACTTTCAGATCATAAGCGTGCCGACGAGTACCTCGTCACACCACCAGATCCTAACAACTGCTAGTCCCTACCTCACGACCTTCCGATTCGTTCGCTCCTTTACTGCGTTACTATCGGAAGTTAGTTCTCATTTCAGAAAAGCGCAGCACCAAGAGCAAAGGTCACCGGATAAAAAAAAAAAGAAAAAAAAGACACACCTTGTACGCAAAACGTCTTCCGACTCGTGAAACAGCGAGAAGAGACTCTAAATGGATCAGCATCGGAGGTAAATCCTGCGCGTAAAAGTTTTTACACCGTTAATCATATCTTTCTTTCTCATTTGACAGTCGAGCAAACCGCGTTTCGCAATTATTCATCCATACCTCGGCATTCCAAAAGGCAGTGACAAGACCTGGCAAATAATAATAATAATAATAATATTAAAAGTCAACGGGAATTGAATAAGCTCTCGAGAATATTTTTTTTCCCCTTCCAGGTCGTAATCTTATAAACCTAGAGATACCCAGAGTTTTTTTGTCAAATTGAAAATCCGCATCATATTATCGAGAAATAAGCTGGAAGATGATCGATACCTCCGCGTTAAAAAAAACGGCTTTCACTTACGCGGTAAAGAGCAGCCAGCTTTAGTAAATAATACTCTCTGGTTTAGTATATAATTTAGAATTCTTCTCTGAATTCTTTGCATTCCTTTAACTTCTTTGAAATCTTCTAAATTCGTGGCAATTGATTCGAAAGAAGATCATTTCAGATTCAGAGAATTCCGGGAACGCATGTGAGATTCAGAAAATTCTTGAGATTTCAGGGAATTCAGAGAAGTTCATTGAATTTCAAGGGAGTTTTAATTACTGGAACCTATCTGCTGTTTAATATGATTCTAGCACTGCATATGCCTTAGTTATTCTAGGTTTAGACATTCACTCCGAGAGAAGTTCTTTTAACATAGAGACACGTAATGATCAATTTCCAACTTTCTCACTTTTGGCGTGTTTCAGTCGCTTGTACGTGTCTTTAGTGTAGTTGACTGACATCTTCAGATGCGAAATTTAACATCTGTCTAGTTTCTACGTTAGTTTCGACGTAGCTACCCTCCCTTTATGCAATGAATTTATGTGAATGAGATAGCAGAACGTTTTTGATCGATTGGCTACTGTATTACTAGACAAGCCTTATAGGCGAGACGGGAAATGAGAAAAAAGAAATACACAATCTTCGCGCTGCTGGCTGGCTGTTATGTTAATATATCTCATATAACTTGTTGAAAATAAGATAAGCTCTCATAGAAAAAGAATATTGCGATTTTGTAATACGAATGGGGGGGGGGGGGGTGCTGTGGAACTCCTTCGAAAAAGACCATCTCCTCTACGAGTTGATTATTGCTAGAATCGCTATTATTATTATTATTATTAATATTATTGAACGTTAATGTGAATACACACGAAGGAAGCTAGCGTATTTTAGAGGTTAATGTGACTGGCGTCCGCCAGCGGATCTGCGTTCCCAATGAAGCGTCGCATTTTATATCAACCTAAATCTGTTAGAGAAAATCGTAAGACTTATTGGCGTGCGTGGCAGCTCATCGGCTCTGAAAAGTTATCAAACAAATTCGAAAATCCAAAATAGCTTTTATATACACCTCAGAGCTGCCCTCTCATATTTAGTCTCTGCATCGTATGACAAAGAGTCCAAAACGATTTTTCTTATTCTTGGATCTGCGCTGTGTCAAAACGGTTTCTCTGAATATATTGAATTATCGACGTCTTATGATGTTTCTCCCAATCAACTTCAAACTGTGAATTAAAATGTCAATCAGGGAAATGTTCCTCGCCGAGGTCGTGCCGATTTTAGCTGTAAATACTGTGTAAATAATACAGCTTTGTTCGAAAGTATCTAATTTCTTCGAATTCCGAGAGTGTATAATCCTATTTTCGAATGTTTCGGTGAGTCTGCCTGAGGTGGGAAAAAAGTATCGAAGATTACTTTTTTTGTAACGCTGCGTACGTAAATAGCCTTACAGAGGGAAACTAGATAAACTTAGTAGCGATCCTTTATTGCGTAAATGTTCAAGATTTGTATCCATTACGATCAGAGCAGTATAGGTATAGTGGCCTTTTTGCATGAATTTATAAGAGTATATAGCGTTAACGGTTAAGCTTCGAATGTAACTTTTGTAAATCCTTATCGGATACTGACTTTGTATTAGGCTCTTCTCGCCTTTGGAGATCAGTTGTCGACGATCGATGAGCAAATCTCTCTTGCGAAATGAAAACATGATGAATGCACCGCTAAAAAAAATGTGCCGCGGGCTACGAACTGTGGCTGCAGTATTAGACGATATCCGTGCCGAGATTTAAATTAATACAAATACCCACTATTCTGTAGAGATCGAGATTGATTAATGTAACAATAAGGAATCAACGCACCAATAAGAATCGGTCTTTCGTTTTAAAGTGAAACCTTCTTTTAAGGCGTACGTCGGAGACTTTTTAAATAGACTACATGCAGTGTCGTCTCGGCCGTACCGTGTATTTTATTTCGAATTTCATGTTCGACGTCGCTATATCCACATAAAGTATCCTCTTTTGGACACTCGAGAGTTTCTCTCAGTTATTTGTTGAAGGCACAGTGCATAGTTTTATAGTAAATAAAGAATTACTACAAAATAAATCTGATTTCACTATTCCAAGCCTGATTTTGGAGAATGGTAGCTGTATTCTTGGAAAATTATATTTACAGGATATCGACTTGACCGGAAAATGACTGAGAATTTTATTTACCGGGAAAAAACCGGGATTTTAATTAAAAACCGGGAATTTACTTGACTCAACCGAGAAATACGAGAAATGACCGCTTTCATTTTTTGAATCAGAAAGATATCTTATTTTTTTATTTAAAGAATGCAACACTCCTTTAATCTGATTCTTAAAATATATAAATATATCTAGAAGTCATGAGAGGAAGAATTTCTTCTTTTTCCATTATAAGAAAAGCATTTTGCAAATTCGTTGCTCTGTGAGATTTTTTTAAGCTGACTCAAATTTGATAATCGAATTGATGATAGCCCAAACCTACAGAAAGAATGATTATCTTCATTTTTTCAAAAAAGATGTGTTTATCACGTTTTATTTGCTTTTGCTTATTTATCTGACTTGGGACAAGAAATTTCAGGAACTAATTATAGCTTTTATTTTAGGACAGGGAGTTTCAGTGAGGAAGTAAAATTTCACTTGGAGCAGGGAATTTTTCACATGAAAGGAGAACTATTCGAACTAATTATAATTCGGATTTAAAAGATAGAAATTTTTAAAAATCGTTCCTCCAATCCAATTCGTGGCAGTTTTATAGTTCCCTCTTCTCAATTTTAAATAAATAAAGTACTTCAAGCAGTCTTTAGAGTAGAAGTAGTATTTCCAGGAATAAATATCCCTGAATTATGATAGAAAGCTTGTTTACATCGTTCACTGCAAATTCATCCTTTTCGTGTTAAAAAATCAACTGCTTGTTTGTTGAAAATCAATTTTTTTTTGTTGAAATTGCAACTACTTCGTTAGAAATCAATTCACCTTTTTTGGTGGAAATGCAAGTATTTAGTTGAACGTTGATTTTTTAATTTGGAAATTAAACTTTATTTGAGCATGAACTTTGTGGAAAATTTGCATTTTCTGTAGAAAAATTATTCTTTATGGTCAAAAATTCATCTTTTTGATTAAAATACATCTGTTCATTTAAACATTCATCATTATGCCTGAAAATTTATCAGTTTGGTTGAAAATCAATTACTTCAACTGAAAATTTAAATGTTTCATTTTTAGTGAAAAATTGATCTTTTCTAGTTGAAAATTCGACATTTCGGTGAGAATTCGTCTTTTTTAATTAAAAATTCAAATATGTCGCTGAAACTTCACATATTTTTTTAAAAGATTGATTTTTTGTAGAAAATTATTTTTTTCTTTGGAAGTTAATATTCTTCTTTACGGTTACCAATCCAAGCTATACGGTCAAACATTTTTCACTTTAGTCAAACATTCGTCTCGTTGAAAACTCTTATGTTTGGTTTAAAATTAATTTTTCAAGCCAAAAATGTCACTATTTTTTGAAAATTTCTATTTGTATAGTCCAAATTTTAACCATTTTTTTGTAAAATTTCATTTTTTTGTTGAAAATTAATTTTATGACAAAAATTGAACTCTTCTAGTTAGATGTTCGTGTTTCTGATTCAAAATTCAACTACTTCAGTTAACAATTTACAATTTCATTTGATTCTTCGTTATTTTGTGCATAGATGTAATAATTTGTTTGACAGTTTCGTTTGTTTGTTGAAAGATAGTTTTTTTTGTTATAAGTAATTTCCTAACTGAAAATTTAACTTATTACAATTGAAAATTCCATAGTTTTTTTAAAAATCTATTTTTTTAGTTAAACATTTTTTTTCAGTTTAAAATTTGAGTGATCAAATTTTCATTTAATAATCTTTTTCAGTAAAAGTTGATGTATCTGTTTGAAAACTCGACTCCTTCAGTTAAAGATTCTTTTTTTAGTATAAAACACTTATGCTTGGTTTAAAATTGGCTTTTTAAACTAAAATTGTTACTGTTCCATTTTTGGTTGAAGATGATTATTTTTTTACTTTGAATTTCGTACATTTCGTTTCAAAATTATATTTTTTTCAGAAAATGATTCTTTCTATTTTGAAATTATTCTTGTTGTTTGAATATTCACCTTCATGGTTGGAAATTGAAGTGCTCCAGTTAAATATTTATATTTTTAGTTGTGAATTCATCTTCTTTTTTGGAATTTAACTGTTCTGGTTGAAGATTCATCATGTTATTTGAAAATTCATCACATTGGTTGAAAAATGAACTATTTTGTAAGAAATCTGTTTTTTTTTTCTTTTTTGTTATAATAAATTGATTCTTTTAATTGTAAGTTTAACTGTTTCAATTTTTGTAAAACAAATATTTTTTCTGTTGAAAATTAGATTATTCTTTTTAAAATCGATTTATTAATTTGCAATGTTTGATCTATTGTGTTAAAGGATGAGTAGACTGAACGTCGTGGATAAAAATAAATGTTTGCGTTTTGCGACAAATATAAATATGTATTACTCCTAATTGAGCGGGAAAATTGAGAAACATAACCGGGAAATGACCGGGAATTTGAAATTATCCGCCGAATCGCCACCCTGATTTATTTCTAGAATTCAGAGGTTTTTTTAATATAATTTAGATACTTTGGGAGTGTGAAACTGTGATTATCGTGAATCTTCCTAACTTATATTAAATTTCAGTTGAATTTTTATCATATTTTTAATATTATTTTTTATTTGTATTTTCTAACTTCGTTCATATTTAGTTGTATGAAATATCGCATTTGTATACTTTTTGACAAGATGAATCCAGAAATGTTTCTTTTTCATTTACTTTGACGGGCAGCTTTATTTACAAACCTAACAAATTATTCACACTCCATCACTAACTTTTAAACTTTCTGATATCTATCTCTGACGACCCCAAAAATCCAACCTTGCAGTTTTTCGTTGTATTCTTCCTCGCTCAGATGATAAATTCTTTTAGCGTGGATGAGAGGTTTCACGAATTTAGCCGTTTCGAGACAAAGGCTCCCTTTATTCAAGTTGTGGTTTCCGAAGTCTACTTGCATAGAGCCAATAACATGGACATGTTCGAAAACTTTAAAATTCACGCCAAGGGTTCCATTTTTAGTTTCCTGCTTCCATCGTCTCTCCAAGTCCTAAAATGGATTCTTCATTATTAGAACTCAGAATTTTTGAATTATTAATTTGCAGAAAGTAATAATTCAGTTAAAAGCTAACTTGCATGTGTTCTGGGCCACGTTTTTGTATCACAGCGATTTTTTCAAATCTCTGAAATTTCGCGTCGATGCGTTTCCGTTCCTCCTTCATTTCGGTCATTTGCGAAAATTGCAATAATACTTGAACCTTTCCAGTGCCATCATCGACTATAAAATTCAAAAAATTGATACTACAAATTTGCTGTTTTATTTTCTGAGAATTTATGAATATGACAATTATGATAATCTATAATATTGATTATACTACATTTTTCCAAATCCAATGGAGCATTTTCAACAGTATCGAATTTGATAAATATTTGGAATAAGGATTCTCACTCATGAGATCAAGTCTGCTTCTAGTCGTAATTTTTCTTATAACGCCGAGTAATTCAACTTGACGGAGTTTCACACTAGGCATGTTAAGCACCTGGATTTTGGGAAACCCAGCAGCACCTTCGAAGTAGGGTTCAAGCCGATGGAGTTCCATTATGAGAAGTGGCACGACTTTTTCAAGTAGCTCTGGAATTTAAATTTTCTGTTTCCTTTACTGAACTTAGAAAAATGTTAATGTTCACTTTTTCAAAATGAAGCAACCGATATAATAATTTCTTTCTATGGAAAAATAATTCAAAGTTAACATTTTATATAAAGAAATTTTATGAATGGTAGAAAGGCAGGCGTCTTTGCTAAAGGAGACAATTTCTTTTTGTATGAAAAATTTTTAAATATGATTGAAAACAACTTCGACTGAAAACAAGCTTGATTAGTAAAGTTTTTAAATTGAAATTAGAATAAGTACCTCCAGGATGTTTTGTTTTAAATCCAGGCCATTCTTCAGAATTTTTATTTTCTTTGTCACTTGATTGAGAACATGATCCGATTTTATTCATTTCCAAATTATAATGTTACTTTCCATTGATTTGATGCAATATGAGAGAATCCATTAGTGTTATTTCTTTTAATTTATATGAATACTTTAAAACCACTACTTGACACCCGCTAAACGGCTAAACATAAACATAACCTTAAAAAAGCTGAAGAAATTTGGCGCGCACATTTGTATATTAGTTGACATGTTTTCCAGCAGACGGCATTTACTAAAACTTCTACGGAAGTAAACACAAACAGAATCCATTTTTCAAATTCGCATTACAAATAATATCTTTGCTAGATCTTTGCAATTACCAAACCTTCACAGCATCTACGATTTCACGGAATCCACAAAGAATCGACGGACTGTAAAAGGAATTCTTTCCCCAAATAATTTATTTTTGACAGTGGCTGAATCCAGTTTCCCTGTAAGTACCTAAAGAATATATTTTTCTTCCCAAATATTCATTTCGTTTCATATAAGATCAGAGATAACAAATTTATGATAAGAATATTTATCTATAGTTATTATCATGTTAGGAGGAGGGATAGGAGAAAAATTTGTTCAAAAGTAATCAGTGTTAGAAAAAATAAGGAAAACAAAAATTACAGAAGACTTTAAATATCCCTGGTAAGAGTATTCGAACCAATCCGAAGAAAGTCCTCAATTTCGTTCGATCCAAATCGTTTGGAAATTAATCGGACTCAATCGGAACTTCCAATCCAATCATTTCGAACTCAATTTTTTATCCAAATGAATCCGAACTCGGATTCCATCGGATTGAAAATTGGGTTTATATCAATCCGAGTTCAGATTGTTTTTCCAACTTTTTGGATCAAACGACTTAAAAACTCTTTCGGATTGTTTTGGATACAGTTTTTAGAATAATTCAGAATGCATTCCAATCCGAATATTTCATTTGAAAATTCAAAATATTAATTCATCAGGTTTTGAAGGCATATTCAATTATTTTCCAAGTTTTCAATTCTGAGTTATAATTTTTCGGTTTAAAACTGAGGAATGGATATAAATGTAAAATTTGTAAAAAATTTATGGAGTTTTTTTTTTACTCAAATAGTTATAATTTATGTATTATTTTTAATTTAATTTTTCATTTTTCATTAAGTCAAGTCTTCTTCTTTTCATTGTAGAATTTCCTTCAAACTAATAATAACACCTCAATCCTTTTTATCAAAACCCACCTATTTCATGATAATTTGCACAAATGTCGAGCTCTGAAAACACTGGAAAAGGAATAATAAAAAAAGATTCTGCACCAATCAACAAAATATGTATATACCACAACTCTCATTTACAAACATTGATTAATCGACATAAAATTTTAATTACACACCACACATTAATCCCGATTAATTCCATAAATTAATTCATTCAGCGACTCATCTATCGTTCTCAAGGAACCACCCATATGATTCGATTCAAACCTTGCAACATTACTGCCTCCCATCCCAATAAGTTCTAAACGATCTCTACTCTGTGAAAAAATTTGCTCAGCCTCATTTCCATTTTCTTTCTCAACTGGACTCGAGAGCCTTAAATGTTCCATTTCTGCTGAAGGACTGGACAAATCATTCTCCAATGGTGACATCACCATTGAAAAAAAGTCGTGTGAATCCTCCAAATGCAATTTTTGACTGTTAGTCTGTTCCTTTGTAGAAACTTCCATAGACTCCTTGAAACTTATATTATTCGTCTCCTGTATCCAAATATTCTGCTCCTCCTTTTCTGAATTTCGAACTCCTGCAGGTTCTGTAGTGTAATTTTCATTCACTGATTCTTTATTTTTCACATCAGACTCTCTGGTTAAAATATGCTGCCCTTCTGTATTTACCAACAATATGAATTTATTTCTTTCGCTGCAATCACTATCAATTCGATGTTGTTGAACTTCAAAAGTTTTGTTTTCTTTTGGTTCCGAAATTTGAAGGAGTGTTTGGATTATAGTTTCTGAATTTTGTGTTATAGGTTCAGGTTGAGGAATTTGACATTTGTGCGTCCTTTGACTTACCTGCAAAAGTTGAAATTTCATTATCTTAATTTCCTCCTTGGATTAGGGACCATACTTAAACTACGTTACCAGGGTGCACAGCGTAAAAAGAGTTAAAAAAAGGGGAAATAGGGTAACTTTTTCAAGAAAAAGGGGAAAAGATTGAATATTTATTTTTACAAGTATAAATGAAGAAAACAATTTTTTTAAAAGAAATTCATTCAAATTCTGTTTAATTCATTTGCCCTGGGGGGTGTATCGCTCAACTTTTCCACTTTCATTTTTCTTCTTCCGATACACGCCGATTTCGACCATTTGAATTCAGTTTTCTCCCATTTTGCTCAAATTTATGGAATTAAAAAAAAATTTTTAATTTCAATATTCGAAATCCCTGGAAATAAAAAATTAATCCTAGGAATACAACTCGAATGTTGGCATTACTAATTTAAATTTTTCAATTATAAAACAGTTTCATCCAGATTATCTCGAAGTTCCCTCAATCGTTATGTATTCTTCTGAATTCAGTCCATTTTTACCTGGAATTATCATAAATTTAACCGAATTATTGTGAATGCATCAG
>WSXT02176350.1:0-21885 GCA_011762715.2 Neuroterus valhalla | reverse complement strand
ACTTATGTAACCTATTGTAAAGGGAACGGAGGCCCTCAAACCCGTAAATGGGAAGAGATTAAATACATACATACATATATATATATATATATATATATATAAAGATGTATATATTTAATGAAATACACCATTTTTTTTCTCGAAATTTTGAAAAAAAACAAAATTCAGAATTTCGAACCAAATGTTGTATTCACACGTATTTTATTGTTTTCTGAGGCTGATCCTCCCAAAATTTCAATTCGATGTCTCATTCGATGCGGATGGTGGGATTGATTTCAGGAAGAAAACTGATTGTAGAATTTGAGAGGTAAAGGTGGGTAAAGGTATCATATTTTTGGGTAAAGTGAGAAACGGAGATGGGTTTAGTTAGAGATTGAAAGAGGAAGTGATTGGGTTGTGTAATAAAGATTGAGGGTAAGCTGTAGAGTATGAGGAAGTGGGGTGAATGGTGAATGGGTGATGTAGACTTGTAGAGTGATGATAGGAGAGAGGATACCGTACAGGAAGGAAAGCGAGTGATAGGAGGAATAATATGTCCAATTTCGGTGGATCCGTGAAGGATGAGCTGTGGAAGTTAGAGAAGTGGTAAGGGAATGAGGAGGAGTAAGGTGTAATTTATTCGTTATCCTGCTAATTCTAAAAGGATAGGATCATATAGGATAAGGTAAAAGAAGATATAAAAAAGAGAATCCTTTCATTCAAATTTGAATGGCTTTAAGGATAACGAATAATAGACGAATACCTTCATTTTCTTTGGGACTAGTTGACATAATACGATGACGCTATGCGTATGTCGGGTTGCCTACCAATAAATTTTGAAGCATTTATTCAAATACAATTGTCCAAATCACACAAACACATGCATGATTCTTGTATAAAAAAACATTCATTCACTAATTTTCGAATAATACCCTCATTCATAAATGAACTAATCTTATATCCACATAGAATCGTCGACAGTGACCAATTTGAATTTCCCCGCCCCACATGTGCAACGCTCATGTCTTGTGTACTGCTGCGCAGTTGATGTTTTAGTAAAATAAAATGGCGAAGAAGAAGGTCGGGTTAAAAACTCGTCCGAATTCAATTGGAGAAAATGAATCAATTTTGCGTGAATTAAGGGCCCAATATAAGGTTCATATTGACTAGGAGTGTCAGCTTTATGTTTGGAACTAATCATAAAATTATGAAATTCTGAGTGTGAAATAATGATGTTGCAGGTTGATGACAGGAGTACAGAGAATCTAGAAGAGCTTTTTACCACTCTTAATAAAACTAATTCGTTGAAGGATCTTAAAAACGATAAGAATTTCGTCGCTTTCCAAAGCACGCATGAGGTGAGAGATTTCGAGTATTTTCTTGTAAAAGGTTTTTTGAGTTTACATCAACCCTAACCTACAAACTGCTGTCACTCAGATTCAAACTAATGCATTGCCTTGTTTTCTTTATGGCGAATCACAATAAAGAATCAAATATGACATAAATCTCGACGTCTTACTTTCCAGTTCCTGGGAAATGGTATTCTATGTTTTTTGGAGGGCTTTACAAGGCATTCACAATATTTGTGTTCAAATTGATATCAGTATTATGGTTTCACCGTCTTTGCAAATAAGATAGATAACTTTGAGTTACATAAGGACTGCTTGTTTTGGTAATTTCAATATGTAAGAAAAGCCTAATTTTTCGCGAGTACTATGATTATCTGTTGCAAATTTTGAAAAATTGGTATGGAATTTTTTTGTTTGCAAGGTTGATTTTAGTTTATTTTTGCACTTAGTGTATGTATTCAATGCCACGTCGCTATAATGAGAGAAATATGATTTTTTATTAGCTTCCATTCATTTTGAAGGTTGTGAACGAGTGAAATTAAATGTTCCGTCTTTGTAGGGTGAAATATTTATTGTTGAGACAGTTCAAACTCTGTGAACTGTGAAAAAATATTGTGTATAGGTATTATGAACAAAGTGATTTGATAAAAATGTTGCGTTTTGCATAGTCTCATCACAAAATTCTACATTTATTACCGATCATTAAGCTTTTTTTTTGTTGGTTACATGCAGCTTCTGTTTTTCTTATTTCTGATACATTTTACTCTAAATAGTAATTAGAATTCATCTTTATTCTTTATCTCCTGCATTGATATGCATTATTGTTTTCTCTATTGCCTATTTGCTGAAAGTCAGTAAAATTATATAAATTAAAACTTATTAGGCGTTTAAAATCATATTTATTACGTGCCATTTTTAATTCATATAAGGTCCTTGATACTGGTTTCAAGCAGTGAGATTCACAGATATTCTTAAATAGTTTCAAATAATTTGCCTGAAAAAGTATCACAGTAAGTTATATAAGCTATACAATAAGGACAAGTTTTTATCGTTCATACCATGAAGTGCGAGAGATATGCTTTTATGTTTATGATTATGGCCTATAACTCGCATTCGCGCTCCCCTATGATCAATATCGATTCGACACTATATTATATGTCTCGAAATTATTTAATACAGTAAATAGAAAATAAAATATCTCTTTCAGACAAAGGGAACGTACGGTCCGATCCCAGGATGTCCACCTGGAAGCTGGTGGGGAATTCGAGTAGATTGTTCGAGGCAAGGAGTCCATCAGCCTTTCAACTTGGACATTCATGATGGTCCATTCGGAGCAATTTCGATTTGTACGCCCCAATTACCTGAATCCAAGGACGTGGACTTGGGCGATTTCTTAACCCTTACTGGACGAGAATATTTCGAAGGTAATTTAGAAAACGAATCCCTCGTCTTGAACTATCGAGACTGTGTTCCCGTACGTTTTGTGCGAAGTTACAGTTTATCTAACCAATACTCTCCGAAAACGGGATACCGATACGACGGCCTCTACCTTGTCATCGCGCACTGGATTAGTGAATCGAGCAATTCTGTGCAACATCACAAATTCGCCCTCAAACGTTTTACCAACCAAGAGCCTGCACCGTGGCATCAATCAAACGCAAAATCTTTCCTTGAACCTCGAGTCGAACGTACAAAGTGTTTGCCAACAAGATTGGCTTGTACTCTCCGAAAACGCTCTCCCAAATTGAAACGCCAATCAGTTTCCAGCACCGAAAGTGAAAAACCCAATAGCAAGACGTTTAGCCAGCAACTGTGCGAATCTCCTTCTGTTTCCCACAACGGAAGTGCCATACTTACCAGGCAAGTTTTCAAGAAACCGAATGCTTCTCTGGAAACGATCCCTCCCGATTCGCAGTCATCACGTGCTGAACCCATTGCCCGTAAGTCGTACTTCTACAAAAAACTTGGTCTGTCGAAATTGCAAAAAACTAATATCTCCGTTCGCACAGATTTGTATGATTCTTTCCACAACGTTCAGCAGGAAGCGAAAAGATGTGCACCGATGATTTTCTGCAGGATTTACAAGCCCAGCAAGTTGGCCAAACCTTCTGAGACAGAAACACCAAGTGAGGAGAAAAGAACTTTAAACGAGGATCCTAAAGCTGATTGGACAGAAGTCAATGATTCCATCCTTCAGAGGGAAAACATCGAGAATGGAAAAATAACAAAAGCAGCCACGGATTCTGAGGAAGAGTCTGAAGTCCAGAGGTCGACCTCGATTTCTCGTGAGGCGATTTGTCGGATTGTTGGGTTTCCGGTTAGTGATGAAAATGACGTTGAAATTGATAGAAGGGACTCTAAATCACCTGATCAACAGGAGAATGATAGATCTGAAAAATGCAAATCTACAGCTGATTCCACGAGTTCGGATACTTCGAATTCGTTAGATACTCTGACTCCTGATAAGATTCTCAACTTGGTTGTGAGGGAGAAGCGTAATCCGATGGCCAAGTTACTGATAGGGAACGTAATAGGTTTGTCGATTGAGCAGTCAAAAGTTATACGGGCCTATAATGCTTTGATTTCAAAAGACAACAAAACGAGTGAGAATGTCGATTGTCAGAGCGAAAACAGACTGAAGACCGCATCAAACTTTAAGATGATCTCAAAGCGAATTCTGAGGCACAATAAAAACGATGAGAATCGAAAAAAATATTCCAAGTTAGCAAAGAGAAACAGAGGCTGCAATGATGCTGTTCAAAAGACATGCTCTAATCCAAAATTTAATGATGACCCTGGCGGTACAATTGGATATTCAAGATCAGTGAAGAGGAAGAATGTCACTGAGGATTCCAAGATAAAGAAATCGCCCGGGTGTAAGAAACAGAGAAGGGAGATTGCGAATCTAGTGATTGATGCTAAGGTGGGTCCTATTATTCGAGGACCTAGGAATAGACGCCTGAGGTGTCAGAGTCATAAAAGGATGGAGGAGGAACATGATGGTTTTACTGAAAATTCGGCGTTTCCGAGGAGGAGAGGTATGCGTAAGAAACAGGCAAAGCGTTCGGAATTGTTGAAGAGGAGAAAACGGTTGAAAGGAGGGATTACGAAGTCTCGGAAGTTGCAACCAGGGAATATAAACTTGAACCTGGCGAGAGGAAAGCTGAGAAAAACGCTCGATGTTTCGAGAAACTTCCAGGAGATGCGAACTAGGAGTTCTGATGTGCAGGTGAGTTATTTTGTTTTCCTTAAATTCAATTTTAGGATCCTAGAATTTCATTTGATTAACATGTTTTTTTTTGGTTTATCAGCGAAAATTAGATGTCTATGATATCAAATACAGAAATATACACCGGTAAATGGTCCCCGCAAAAATAATATGCACAAATTTATCCATAACTCTTTAAATTCATCGAAATACTCTATTCCCACATTAGGCCTCGGATTAGATGACATTATCGACGTTTTTCAAAGGAATAATTGTTAAAATTGCACTATTTCAATTTGTAACACTTTTTGGTTTAACATTTCAAACGCAAAAACGTTCGAAATTTATAATAATTTCCAATTCGATTATTGATTATTTCTAAGCAAAAAACTTAATTGTCGATATTCATTTCAAATTGAAAGAGTTTTTAAATGAGCTATTTGATTTAGTCAAATTGAACAAAGAAAAATATCGAGTTGAAAGCATACGAAATTGGGGAAAGGGACAAATTTTCAAGTAAATAAGTTTGAAATTTAACCAGAACTAAATGTGAATCGTCTCGACGAATATAGATGATGTCAAGTGAAGGGCATTCATGTTCTATCATTATAGCAGAGATTTTAAATTAAAAAGTTTTCTGTTTTGAAAATAAATAAAATTAGAAATCGCTTTAAATTCATTATGATTAAAACGAAAAAGATTTGAGCTTGAAAGAAAAAAAAAACTTGAATGGTTAAATCACGGAGCTGGAAATTTAAATGCATTGATTTTCCGAAAAGTTAACTAAGAAATATTTTTGACGTGGATCAATCTTTTTGTTCAAGAATAATAAAGATTCAAAAATATTTCAAGATTGAAGTTCTCGTGGAGAAAAATTAGTAATTTCATTGGAATGTGTAGTAGAGAAATATTTCAACCGATTTGCTTTATCTTTGCAAAAACTTAAAATCATAGTTCTATCAGTTTCATTTTATGTAATTATTCTTCTTTAATTATATTTTTCTCGTCCTCTAAATGTTAAATTTTTCTGAAGGGAATTGTAAGCGTGAGGTTTAGAATTTTTCGTAAATTACTTTGGAAAAGATCGGATATATATATATATAGTATGTATTTTACATTATATATATTGGGACTACTGTGGAGAACCTGTAGTGTCAGTAAATTCGGCACTCCTCGTCCTCAACAATTGACTCTACCTCCCTTGGAGCGTTCGGCAGGGTAGGATCGCGGTTAACGCCATAGGAGCGACAAAGCTGGTAGAAAGTACTCTTAAAGCCGCACTGTTTTTGTACATGTACGTAGTTCCTGTGTGAATGGGCCAATTTGATAGTACATGTCACAAGTGCTCAAGGAGTAAATGAGAGTAATATGTGGCTACGGTATGCTAAGGTGGAATCCACACCCTCCTGGCACGCGAAAATGGAACTCTCCGTGCCTGAATGTAGTCCAGTTGATTTAAGGGAACCAAACGTTGACTTATGTGACGAGGATCGATCTTCTACAATTTTGTAAAATGTTCCGTGCATCACCGTGTCTCCTGAATACTGCTCATATAATCGCAAACGGGAGAGATCCTCTCCTGAATTTGTCAGGAATCACGAAATGGTTAAAAGAGGAGCGTTCCTTCACAAAGCCGCACAGGAGGCAGCTAAGATCCTTGGCCTGAATCTTAACATCAGAGGTGAGGACAGTGCATTACTCCATCCAGATGCCTTATTTCTAAAAGCACAGGTGCAGAAAGCGGAGGACAAAAACTTCCTAAAACAACATGAAGACAAGGTTGTACACGAAAACTTTTACGAAATTGTGAAAGATCAATCCTTGTCACATGAGTCAACGTTTCAATTTAGGAACGGCGAGTTTCATTTTCGCGTGTCGGGACAGTGTGATTTCCACCTTGGCATACCGTAGTAGCATATTACATCAAGAGATTTCCAGCGATATGTACAGGGCGTGTCTTAAGCTCCCTCAGCACCTATGGCATGTACGATCGAATTGTCCTATTCACGTAGTAACGACGTATTTGTAAAGACACAATGCTGCCTTAAGAGTGCTTCACCACTATCTTTGGCGCCCTAAGGGCGTTGGCCGCGACCCTGCCCTGCTAAACACTCCGAGAGGGATAGAGTCTATTGTTGAAAAGGAAGAGTGCCGAATCTACTGGAACGACGATTTCTTTACAATAGCCCCTATCCAACACACAAGAACCGACATCTTGCTCCTTGACAAACGTGACCGAACTATGTTCGTGATCAAATGCTCGGCCCCGACCGACTACAGCATCAAAGGCAAGCAAGTTGAGAGAAAGGGGAGGCACAGAGATCTCAGAGAGCACCTACAACGCTGTCATCAAGGATATTCGGTTGAAATAATTGTTCCCATCATCGGTGCTCTTGGAGGTGCGACGTCTTCACTGGTTAGTAACCTTAAAGCCATAACCGTGTGCAAAAAATATGCCGTGGCACTTGGGGGATGGATGCAAAGAGCAGTCATGCTTAGGTCGCTCCGTGTCCTTAAGACACGCGAAGGTTCATCGGTTCCCGAGATACGATTAAAAATGTTCGATTATATCTGAATTTAGTTTAGGTCGACGATCATGGTTCTCGGACGGGCTGCTGTACGCCTCCTTCGTTGAGGCAGGACCGATTAGGCCACGCACAGAGGTGGTGCTTGATTGGGGCTCTCTTATACTTTTGATTCTACTCATCAGTAATTTTTATTTAAAATAATTGTAAAATTTTTTAATTATTTATGGTTTTTCAAAAATTATATACAATTAATTTAATTCAGAATTAGCCCTATATTGAAGAATACAAAAATGACGAACAGTTTTTTTTATTTATCAAAATTTTTTTCACTAGAATATTGATGAAAATTTAGATAGATTGTTACGAGAGTAAACTATTTTTCAAACGATTTAAGTATCTAAATTTTAAATAAATGATTAATACAGGTTGATATTAACCATGACTATAAAAATTTAAAGTAGAATGTAAAAAAGTGCTTTCAAACAAGGAGATTAATCTGGATTTGATGATAAAAATATGTACTTTATGTGAAGAAGGATTTTATTATGGTGAAATTGACGAAAAAGTTGGAGTATCAAATAATCGTTAAAATTTACGATAGATAGGTGCAAGAAAACGAATTTATATATATTAAACCATAAAGGAAAATTGTAAACCATTTAATAGAAATTGAACATATAATAATATATAATAATATTTTCCTTATTATTCACTTTCAATATTTTTGAGTGTTTTTCATATGAATAATCTATTGAGAATTTAGAAGCTTTATTCGTTTGAAAAATAGTTTGCTCTCGTAACAATATATCTACATTTTTATTAATATTCTAGTTGATAAAAATTTTAAGACATAAAAAAAACTGTTCATCATTTCTTTATTCTTCAATATGGTTATAATCCTAAATTGAAATAATTGTATATAATTTTTGAGAAACCATAAATAATTTCAAAAATGTACAATAATTTAAAATAAAAATTACTGATGAGAAGAATCAAAAATATAAGAGAGCCCCAATCAAGTACCACCTCTGTGCGTGGCCTAATCGGTCCTGCCTCAACGAAGAAGGCGAACAGCAGACCGTCTGAGAAACGTGATCGTCGACTGAAACTCAAATTAGATACGATTGAACATTTTTAATCGTAGCTCAGGAACCGATGAAGATTTTTCAATTTTCTTAGGCTTAAATTAGAAATAAAATTTCAGGCTCTATGTCTTATCATTTTAAGATGATCACGTGCCGTATTCTCTTCATCAGATAAAAAAATTTGTTTGATATTACTATACGTGGATTTTCATAGGGTTTCCAACTGCTTTTTTAAAAAATGCCCTTTCATTTTTTTTAGCTGAGTTATCGTAATTTAAGGATATTCTCAATATTATGCAAATAAATTGAAAACCCGCTTTTCGAGAAAAACTTGTATGGAAGTGGAAATGCGGCATAAACCCACGTGTTATAATTTTTTTCAGATATAAAATTTACCCTTTTTTCGATCATTTCGGGGTCATATAAGTTGAAAGTTATGAAATAAAGCATAGATTGGAGTATGACGACCTTTCGAAAAACAAAAGTGTATTGGGAATTCAAATTTGCATTGCGAGACCTGATGGCCATCCAGCGAATTAGCAAACATGGCTGGCGCTAGGCTTGGCGAAGCATTGTTTACAAGCGTGCTTCATTTGATTTAAGGCGATACTAATTAATTATGTGCCAGATTAATTAGTTGAAAGTAAATGAGAAGTTAACAAAGATAATGTAAAAGTTGAGAAATGAAATTCTCACGGAATCATAGAAAAGGAAACGATACTTGCAAAGGCGAATATATCCCAAACTACGATCTAAAATAAGGGTCCTTTTTTTTCAAAACGTCATAATTCATATTCTGAAATATCAGCAGCATTTCATCTTGGTGTTCTAAAATTTTCAAACGTTCTCACAAATATTGTGCATTTTTTTCCGTAGTTAAGGTGACCCTCACTTTTAACAATCGTTCAGTTTCTATTTTTGATGTCTATTTTCAGAAAACCTCCATGGTCCAGCCGCTGAAAAAATCAAGGATGGTAGACGCAGTGGCCCAATGCTCCCTCCTAAATGAGCCATCGACGGATTCCGGCCTTCAGGTTAATACTGATTCTGAGCTAGCGACTGTTCCACTCTACAGTAGTGATCGCCTTTCAGTAGCAAAAGTAGAGGAGATCGACCTGGATGAGATCAAATCCGAGGACGGTGCGGAATATTCCGAGGAGGAATCCGTTGGGAGCTACGAGTGCCACGAACGGTTAGGAAATGGAAGTCTGGAGTCTGTAAATAATGTATATCCCTTGATTCATCGAGAATCAGCATTTGTACCTGTAAATTCGTCGAGTAGTTTAAGAATTGCAAGACTGCGTTCAATTGGGTTTAGACCAATTCAAACCGAAGCGGACGATGATTTTGCTGACAACATCAGTAGGACCAGCGACGGTCGAGAAAATTCTGATAGCAACCGGAAGGATGCCGACGAGGAATATAATAAATACACTAACGATGAAAGCAGCATCGTGGGTTACATGGACGATGATCTTCATTACGAGGACATCGAAAACGAGGACAGAAGCGTAGTTAAGAAAAGGACGGAAGTTTTTTTGAGCCAGTCTGCTGCTCCCACAGAATATACAGAAATGAATACTCCCTGTAGCATTCGTTCAATGGATTCCAATCTTAGTTTCTTGCAAACTAGTGGTAAACATAAGGATCCTCTGAGTCAAGGTTTGGAAGACAATCAAGACGGACCCTGGCATGGATGGAGAAAAGTCTCTTCCGAAAATGGAGATGAGTGGATTGGCTGGTGAAACTGTGATTTCACTTCCGTTGATGTGAAGTCTCAGCCTCCGTTTTTTTTTTATATTTGGTATTAATTTTTTGTACTCAGAGGCCCTTCGAAAATTAGGTAAGGCTCTACAATGGTATTATGTAATTTTCGAACGTCCCCTGGGGGAGAGGGAAGAAATCATTTAAAGAGAGTATTCATTTTGTACTTCGAGTGCTGGTCATTCCCAAAGATTTTTTTCTCTCCTAGATTGTTTTGGAAACTTTTGTTCCATATTTTTGAGAATAAACGTCAGACATTTTCGTTCTTGGAGATTACTCGGTGTATTAGTAGTGTATAATTTCAATTTTTTTATGATTCGCCTTTGGTTTTTTTTCGTCACTCTCGAGTTTGTTTTCAAACTAAGGTACACGTTCTTCCAATATTAGTGGAAAATTTGTAGCCTTTTCACTGCTTGTTGTTACTCCTCATGATAAGCGATCTGTTCAATATAATGAAGATTAGGACTCGAAAATATTGGGTGAACGTGATTCCTTCACTGTTATTAAGGATTACATGATTTTCCGTGCTTTTGTTTTTCACGAGCTTGTAAACAATTGAAATCTTCAAAGAATTATCCTATTTACCCCAGGAAATAACTGGGCTTTCCTCGTTAATTAGTAGAAATTAAAATAGGCGGAAGAAAGTGTAACTGATTAGAGGAGTATGTAATTAGAGACGTTTTCTACTTCATTAATACTGCGCCTTCATTACTCAAAAAATGTTTAATATTTTATTACCTATAATCTATATTTTCACATGAATTCATACTAATTTATAAAAAAAGTATTAACAATCATTTTTTAGAAGATGTCAAGAAGTGCAGATTTTAATGAGAACGTAGGAAGCGTAGTGAATCAAGATAATTTTGGGATTTAAGTGTAGCTAGTATTTTTTAGGGTTTTTAAAACTCATTTTAACCATTTCAAAAAAAATTATATAATGATGGAAAAACTCTTAGTCTGCAAACAAGAGACTTTCTGTGAATTTGGGTTTTCTTTTTATCTTCTAACTTTAAAGTTTTAAAAGTGATCTCTGTGATTAGTCAGTACTGTATAGATGATACATATAGACAGGCTTGCGTGAAGAGAAATCTTTAATTTTATTGACAATTCTTGTATGTATCAACGTTGACGAAGTTTTTAAAGTTTACTGTGTCACACCTTTTGTAATGCTTGCAATTTTTTCTAAAATGTGCAATGGTTAAAATATATCGTTAGATGTAAATATATTCGCCTTTGTTTCTTAACTTTGTCTTTCTTGTTCACCTGTCGTTTCACAAGATACCCAAATTGAATTCAAAATTGATAAACTTTCAAAGATTAGGGATTGAATAAAAGTTTTAAATAAACATCGGGGCATTTGAAATTGGTCATGTTTGTTTTTATTCATATTTTTTGTAGTTCACCATTTTAAATTCACAAATAAATCGCACTTATATTTTGACCTATAAAAACAATTTTTATTAACTGTTCCAAGTTTTTGATTTAAAAAAACACAACCGCAAAACTGATTTTAGAAAGAAGTTTGCGCTGCTTTTTTTATTGCTTGACCCAAAATAATTATATTAATCTCAGCATTTCCACTTTGCCCTATCAAACATAAGATTAAGTGGAAAATTGAAAGGTTATCAAAGAATAAATTGAGCACACAATGCCAGGTATCAATAGTTTATTTATCTCCGACACATTTTTATTTATCGTTCATCACCTTCACTCCCATAAACTCCCAATCAAGATTTTCATAGATCGCAATTGTTAAAGAAAAATCATTAGTGTCCATTTTTTTTTTCACGTTATTAAATAAAATCTATAATAACGATATATTTAGTATATACATTTAAGTAGGACGCGAATGTAGTTCCGTGGCGTAATGATGAGCTCTGTATCTTCCGAATCAATTTCTTCGGTGATGGGAAGCTAGTAGATAAGAGAAAAAAGCTCGGAACAAATTCTGATGAACAAAAATAAAAAATAACTTAAAAAAGAGAAGGTTATGATTGCGAGAAACGATTAAAACTTGTATGCAGAGAAATATATAAAAAAAAATTACAAAGCTCAAAGTCCTACAATAATAATTTCTGTAACTACTTAATAATAATAAGTACTGAGTCGATGTCCATGTCTTGAAGCGTGAAAATTGACAGTGATTTTCCGTGAAAAAAGAACAAAATATTTCACATTACACATTAGTTTTTCTTGCAACATCAATGGTTGTTTTTTATCCCTACGATTATAGCGGAGAGGACACTTTTACTAAAGTGTTGGGCGTTGCAAAAGATGTTTAATGCATTATAAATAAATTTAAATGCCTCGAGTAAGCGTAATTGTTCGAAATTAGAAAGTCCTTGACACAAAGTAAAAACTCATGCTTCGTTGAAAATCGTTTTCGATGGAGATGAGTATTTTCTTGAAATGTTTGTCTGCATAATAATACTGTGAAGAAAAGCGAAGTGAGAATTTGAAACACTTTTTTTTTATATTTCACAATAGATTAGTTTCCGAAATATATATTTTTTACAACAATTAATTTCAAAATCCTTAAATAATTTCCAAATTCATGACAAAACTCAAATCGTAGATACAAAATTTGGTATTTTACAATAAAATTGACTTCGCACAATTGTTTTCCAAGCTCTTAATTTTGAGTGTCTTCAAATTCTTTAAATGACTTTAGATTCTTACTTTGTATAAAATGAAAATGACTGCAGTCGAGAAATAAAAAAACAAATCCTGCACGCAGAAACGTTACCTTAAAAATGAGGCAAGACGATTTGTGGCACCACGCCCAAGAAAACGAGTAACACCGCTTCGAACGTGTGAGCGTATCAAAATAAATATTTTCTATACTATCTTACGCTGCGTAACATAACGATGTTGTTAACATGAATATAACATTCGAACCTGTTTCATTCAGTTTCGTCTCAACCGCCTCCGCTTCTTCCTCAGATGGAGGAGAACGCGAATCACAAATTATAATTGATAATATATACACAGAAAAACAATGTTTACAAATAGTATTTCAAAAGCTGAGTTCTTATTTTCTTTTAGAAAAATTATCCAGACTGCGCTCGAATAAATGACAAAACAAGAAGCCTTGGAATTTGACTTTTCACTGTTGCTTTCCTTTTCCGCTTTTTTACTGGAATTCCTCATCACTACTGAGTAACATTGTTTTTTCGTTATAATTCTGGGAGATGGTGGCGACACGTTGATGAGATGTGTTGCGTCTCTGAGGTGGTGGAACTGGCATGTTCTGAGGGTCGTCTGGGTCGTAGCTGGATACACGCATACCTCGCTGGCCCTTTGTGCCTCCTAACATAGTTTTTACAATCATTTCACGCATTATCATCGGTCAATTTCAGGCAATACACAGTACAGGTTTAGGTCTTACAATTCTGAAGAAACAAACTTTTTTGTTTGTTTTACACGAAGATACTACAAGAGAAATTCATGCTTAAAGTAATTTATTATTTATCATCGGGTTCTAAATTTAAATTTGAGAGTTCTTTTAGAAATGTCTCTACATTCCAAATTATAATATCAGACAATATTTTTACCTATAAGTAAAAGGATGGATACATTTTCAATAAGTATAGTTTTTACTGATGAGCAACAACGAAAAATGTAAACAAAAATTTTTAAAACATTTTTACATACATGGAACTCAAAATTACTTTAGTTTTAATATAAAAAACGTTTCAAATTGGACATGAATTCTAAAGAGTAAATTATGGAATGAACTAAAACTGAAAAAAAAACGTTCACATTTTCGAAAAATTGAACTGGTTCACTACAAAAAAAATGTAATTGCGGAAAATTCGCATATTTTTGCCGATGGGGATGTATGTTTGAATTTCCAAAACCAATCAGAAGACATTAACAAAAAGATGGAAGATTTTGTTTCGAAATTTGGCTGTTTACGCGCTTTTTATACCACAAAGCTTAAGGAAATTCGAAACTTAATTTCAAAACATTCCAAGTTGAGAGCATCTAAATTTGGTAATATTGAAGTTAAGATTCACATATTATACAAATGTTCAATGCTTCAATTATAGAATTCATACATAATACAAATCTACGAAGTACTTGGATACGATTAGTATAAACTTGGAATATTTCTGATTTTACTGAAGTATAAATATTGCAATTCAAAAATTGGAGAGATTTTATGTATCTTTAAAACTCTAAATTCTAATTCCATTATTTGTTCTTTTTTCAATCGTTCTGCACCCGTGTTAATTCTCAAGGTAGTACGAGTCCGGGCACCTTCGCGGAGTTTGCATCAGAAAAAATTATTCATGCAATAAAGCTAGAGTCACAATTGTTCATAAACTAATTTTCTACCAAAAATTATAACTTGGAGAATGCTTTCCTCTTGACTATAAATTTGATTCTTCAGATTGTAAGACTCTTATGCTTGATAGTTGAGCGCAATGCACTTTGAAGGATATTATAAGAATTGCACTATAATAACAACTTGTCTTACATTCCGACATAAAGCTAGATCAGTATAAAAACCAGCGACGCCAAATGGGGAGGATGATCGGTTAGCATCATGCAGATCAAGGAAGGAAAGGGCCCAAGTCAAAGAAGCTGAGGTATCGTGCGAGAAGATAATAACGAATATAAAATATAAAAGAACTTGGTCATTGCGCATTCGTAGGGACATTGTTTGATAGCGTGCGAAATTTTTCCTTGATTTCTAATTTGACAAAAAAAAAGCTGAATGAAATTCAATAAATAATCTGGATTAAAACTTGCCTGAGTTAAAGAATTTCGAATTGAAGAAGGAGACATTTGTCGGCTGTTATTTATCGTCATTGAGTTTATTAAAAAAGCAAGCGTCACAGAATTACACCGCTTCGTTATGTTCCGCTTTTTCTAAGAATAAAGTATATACGTAATCGTTAGCTGCTTAAATGCTATTTTATACAATAAGGCTGGTTCAATCCCAACGGAGATACCTCGAACGGTCATTGTCAGTATTTCCAACATTAGCTCCAGAGGAAACTGTTTTATTGCAGATAATCGAATATGATCAGATCATCTGCTTTTGATAAAGCGAGTACGAAAAGATTATCGATAATAATGTGTTTATTGCCGATTTAGGATCTTTTTGGTCCTCTGCTAAGGACGAGCAAAGCCCGTAGTCCAATGTTTCTTGAAATAAAAAATTGAGATGCCTTGGGGCACTCACAGCTTTTCGTAGGACAAGTTGGTATTGACGTCTGAAAAACAGCAAACAAAGCTCATCGCTTTTTTTTTCTCTAAGCTTGCACCGGTTTCACCATTGCAGTGTTTGAAGCGTGTATTTGAAATCAAAAACTCGAGTTCTCGATTCTTAAATGCTTACACAACTATTGCTTGCAGGTGCTCTTAAATTTAATCCAGTATTTAATTAACATTCTCATTTTTTAAGCACTTGAGTTAAAAACAGCCAGCAGTGGCGATTGAAACAAAATTATAAAAATAAAGAAGTATTTACAAAAGCGGAAAATGGGATTTGTAAATTATTGAAATAATATTCTAGACTTCGAGTCTAGCTGACAGTTTAAAATGATTCAAGTATGTACTTTGATAAATGTTCATGTGCTGTTAGTGAACTACAAAATATTGTGACTCTGAAAACAAAATCATTGCTTTTCGAAAACGAAAATTTTCAACAGTGATTTTGGTGCCGGAATTATTAGATGAATGAAATATGAGGAATTTTCTATAAAATAAAATATATAAATAATAAAGAAGAAGCATTTTGAAATAAAAATAAAAAATATGTTTTGAAACCAAAAACATCCGACATTCACTATAAAAATGCAGTTATGAAAATTCCTCATGAGAGATGAATTTTTCGATTTGTTGCACATGCTACACTGAAACTGGCTACTTCATGCCACAATATAATATTTGTACAATATCAAGTGCTATTTTTTGACACTCAAATGAGTTAAAGAATTAATAATATATAGCTTTCTCATTATACGAACCAGAGCTGTACTGAGTGTATTGTTGATACTGCGGATGAAAGTTGTGGATTGCATCAGTCATAATGTCTTTCGGATTCATTGTTTCCTGCAAAATTTAATTCTTAGCTGTTTCTTTTCTCTTTGTCTTTTTTGTCAAAGTAATAAAGTTTTTAATAATATCAAATATCTCAAGTACCTTTAGGCTGCTGCTAATACTTTGCATTGTCACACTGCGTCCTCTAGAGTCAGTGACGCAACCAGCTGCGTAAATTTGGTACGGGAAAGCGTACCGTAGAGCAATTGCGGCGAAGAGCATCTCAATGCAAATCAGAAAATTCTGATAGCCAGCTGACACGGTACCCGCTCCAGTTGAATGCCCCAAGCTATCAATCACGGGAGAAATAACCTGGGCTTTCTCCAAAATAGCCAACAGCACACCTGAAAGTATTTGATTCAATAAATGCAAAATTTCACGTGTATAATGAACATTTTTTCTAATAAAATATCTCATTAAAGTTAGGTTGCTTCTTCGCCTGAAGAATTTGAAATAACTTTTTAATGCAGCTAACAAAAATTAAAATATAATTGAACGAATGTCAACGGAGACACATTTTCAACTGTAAGTACAAACATTCTGCTGACAATGCAAAAATAAATTTATTCTGAAATTATTCTTGTTTGGTAGGGTAGCATTTGAATTTTTTAGCTATTTACATTCCAATCAGAATAGGCTTAATATTTATAAAAGAGAAAAAGATTTGGTTTATTATTTGATTTTTATAGATAAAAATGTAAACGCAGTATATAAATAAAACAAAGTGGTCTGCAAAAGTTAGATAAGCTCTTAACATTTTTGCAGTTGAGAGAAATGATTCCCCTAGTAATGAAAAAATAGTTTAAAAATAGTTAATAATAATCGAAGGGTCGATTCCTCCTAGAATCTTCTGTAAAAGCGTTTATGGAATCTTTCAAACTTTGTGAAATAATTGCATTTTCGTGGAGTTTTTGAAATCAGTGGAAGGAGGGGCTGGAATAAGACTGGTTTTTGACACCCTAGCCGTTAAAGCTTATTTTATGTACAATTTTTCACTTATATACGTGCCTCATAATCTCCTGAAACAAATTAACCATTTCATGTATTATTATGATTCTACCCCGTTCACTTAATTCCTTGAAGAACAATTATGAACTTGACGCTTTCTCCACACCCTGAAATTCAACAATATATGTCACCACGAAATGTCAGTTAGAACAAGATACCAACTAAAATGTACAATTTTAATTCTTTAACGATTTCAGTACTGTAAGAAAATTTATTGTAAGCATAAGATATTCAGGCAGAAATCTGTTAATAGAAGATGCAATGCCGCACGAGGAAAAGTTACAAAAAGATGTTATACATTGTTCCGCGTGACCAAGGGTGCACTACCAGGAAGTTAATCAATTAGCTTATTTGGTTTGTTGGAATCTTTCAAATCGATTCAAATAGCAAAAACTTATCTATTGAAATTTTGATTTTTTTCAAATTCTGCAAAAATAGAAAAATGAAAATCCTGGAATAATAACAGTAATTCAAAGTATCTACCTTGCCAGAAGGACAAAAAGATGACGCTCTTGACGGTGCAGAACTTGAGAACCGGTTCGAAGGGAGTAAGCAGGTCTCGTGTAGCAAAATAGAAGAGGAAGAGTCCGTACAAGGCGAGGGTAACGCTGATGTTGTAGATGGACGTAATATAAATGTATCCACCATCGAGAGACCAGTCACCATCTCGGTAATGTCCAAAAGATTGCAGAAATATGATCACGAAGGCCATGACGGGTTTAACCAGACAGAACTGCAAAGTCGCTTGTTTACAGAATCGTAAGAAACCGATGGTGTAGGTCTTCCCGACCAAGCAGCATGTCCCATATAGACAGCTAGAACGTATCGGCTTCCCTCGAATTTCCGACATAATATTGCCCTCTCCTCCAAGGTATTCGTAGCATAACGAGAGGAAATTGTATATTACAAAAGCCTCGTAGCAATCTCGAACTGTGAAGAAGTACACGTAGTAACTCTCGCTGTTGAAGAACATCAGAGAGATCCACGAATACGAGCCGTAAATTGGCACAATGAATAAAATTCTGACTATCCATCGCTGCTCGGTTGGATTAGTGTACCACCTTAGGTGATGGTAAATCTGTAATAAAAAAATGATGAAATTGAAGCATTTTTGATTCAAAAAGTGTAAAATTTTAGCATTGAGAAAGAGACATTTTTAATTGTAAGCCTTGGAGAATGAACAATCTCAAGTGGGAGCTTGATTAGAATTTCATTATTCCAACTGGAAAAATGATGGTTTGAAATTTGTCAGGCTATAATTTACTCATGACAAATAATCCTTCCTATGGATGACCAAGATAATAAATTTTCTCTCTCTATTTTACATTTCCTTCTTACATTCAGAGATTAACGAACTTGAAGAATTGAAAAAGATTAAATTTGAACATAAAAATGAAATGTTACAAGATTGAAATTTTCTGAAATGAAACTTTTTCCAAATTCGATTATTTTGAAATAAAACCATTTTAATTGTTGATGTTATGCATTCATCGAAAAATACGAATTATGTCTTGAAAGAACTTGCTGTATACAACTGAGAAGGCTTTTTGAATTTCCTAATACGAGAGTGGATAAGGAGTTCAATTACTAAAATATGACTTACTTGTTGACACGTTAGGAAAAGAGCTAATGCGACAAACGCACCCGCAAGACCCTGGGCCGCTTTTGTTTGTAAAAATATAGGAGTTGGTTCGATATCCTCGTCCTTTGCAATCATATTGCTCACACCATTCGTTATAGTTGCTGTCGTTATATTATTAAG
This sequence comes from Neuroterus valhalla, assembly GCA_011762715.2. Lineage (NCBI taxonomy): Eukaryota > Metazoa > Arthropoda > Insecta > Hymenoptera > Cynipidae > Neuroterus > Neuroterus valhalla. The sequence goes on along the minus strand of WSXT02176350.1, from coordinate 3,145 downwards.
AGCTGAAGCCATGGTTGCCGATGCTCCTGGTATTGGGTTAGTTGTCATGATTTACTCTGGAAATAAAATGCATTCGTCAGGATTCAAGATTTAACAATAAACTTTTACAAGCTAGACACTCGGATATCAGAAAACCATTTCCTGATAAAAATCGATCAACAATTTAAAATTGCAGATCGTGCAAACTGAAACAGACGATTGGAAATTATAAACATTCAAGAAATGAAATTTTAACGACTCGATATTCTTTCATCTAACAATTGCAAAGAGTTTTAGTAGAAGAATAAATTCACATTCAATTCTAGTTCAAAAACTAAGTATCAAACTGAGACTTGTAACAACTCTGAATATGTGATTTTTTAAAAGTTAAGAATAAAGTAAGAACTATAGTATATTTCTTCTATCAAAGCTCCAGATGAATAAATTGAGAGAGGGGAAGTACCGAATTTTAAAAGAAATAAAAAACACATGCAAACTGTGAGAGAATGAGAAATTAGAAGAATAAAAACTATGTTTTATTACATCAATCGTCTTCATAGCTTTCTTCTTTACAGAAAAGGATGTAAAAGTTTGCAGTTTAATGATTCTTTTTCCCGAAATAGAAAGGAACAGAGAGTAAAGGGTCAATTTTTAAAGAGTTTTACTTGTGCTTTACTTTCTCATGGTGTTGACCTTCCTGAGTTGAACGCAAGAAAACCAGTCAATACATTTTATGATCAACAAGAGCAAACAAGCTATTAGAAACTAAAGAGTGAAAGTTTTACGTGGATACATGTCGCACGAGATAAAAGGTCTAACTTTTCGGCGAGACACTGAGTGGCTGTTTTAAATATCCTAATATTTGTGGATGATGAGGTGAAAGCTAAATCAATATCCAAATTTTTTATTTTACCTATCAGTGGAATTCCAAGTTCAAAACATAAGAAAAACTTTGCAAAACTTACATGTGAAATTAATCAATGTGAAACCCATTCCATGAAAAAAAAAATGAATTCCGAAGGTTTTGAATTTGAAACATTCAAAATTAAAATTGCTGTGCCACTGAAACATCTTATTTGAAACAAAATTTCAAAGTCTTGAAGGATTAATTATTCGATTCGATTTGGAACGTTTGCAATTTGAATTGTTAAATTATAAAGCCTTCGAATTGAAATGATCCATGTTTATACATTTACATTAATATATAATCAGGTATAAAATCCAATACTGAAATTTGACATCGCTGGCACACTTATTTTAACGTATTAAATTTTGAATCGATGACATAAAACTTCAATTTTAATAAAAAATCCTAACTATAGACGAGAATCTTTATCCATATTAAGCATTTCATAACATAATTATAATTGACCTTCATCGAGAATGTCATCAAGGAAACGGCACTTGTTTAGAATTTCTGTGTTTTTTCCGTTCAATAAACAGGAATACAAACAATGGGTTTCATGAAGCGAATCGAGATTGCAAAACCTAAGGTATTTAGAAATATCTGCGCCTGTCCTAAGTTTTTCAATCATTATATCTTTACTGAATAACTAGATTGCGAAAAAATACAGAATTAAAATCATTTTGGCTCTACTCGGAAAACAATTATATTTGACATAAAATTGAAATTTTCAAATAGATCAACAATTCTTTCTAAAGAATATTTAACATAATGGTAGAAAGATATAATATTGGATAGGATAACATTACATTTTAAAGAATATTTAAACAATTATTTATTGAGATTTCTAACTGAATAATAATAGTACTTGGTAATTGTGGAACTTGAAAACAATGTCTCTCAGAAAGGCAAAAGGAATTTCGAAGGTAATGTATAGCCTAAGGCAAAAAATGAATTTAGATAAACACTAGTAATAGATTGAACTTGACACATTTCATACTCAATCATAGCTTATCCAATGAACAAATACATCCACAGGTCTACAGGTTCTACATTCATTTATCAACACAGATAATCCATTTTATCCATGAATTTCGCCGCGACGAACATCACGAAATTTCGACATACGCTGAAATACAATTTATTTTACCAGAACCTTGCGTATGTCTGCAATAAAACAAACATTTTCAATGAATTTTGAAGTTGATCAATTTTGAAGACAAAACAAAAAATGTAAACTTAACAGAAATGTCACAACTGTCATAATCTACCATCTGGAGACCTTATTATCAGTAAAATATACTGAATAATTTACAAACAAAAAAGCTTATCGTAACCGTTAGACCACGATGGTTCTCTAGTTAGGAAAATCAATATGCACAACAACAAGCTGGCTATACTCAGTTTCTGTGCCAATTTCGTTTCAGGGACACGCAACTGATGAAATTCGGCAAGGTGAATAATGATCTATGAGAGAGCACAAAAGTTTATCGAAAAAAGAGAAAGGAGAAAGACATATAGTTAACTCACCTGCTGGTAAGTTCCGTGATAACGGACAGTCGCAATGTACAAATTTCAGGAGCGTCGTCCAGCGATAAAAACCTTCCTCAGAATACTTCTAATCTGCGATCCTCGCGCGATTCTCGATTCTAATCACCGCACTTCACGTATACTTAACATTTTTGGAAACTCATCTGCTTCCAAGCAGACTCCAGGAACTTTAAAAACGGACGCAATGTCGAACGATTAGCAAAATAGCTACCAAAGAGCAGTCACACACTCTTGCACACTCTCCCCGTCTCTTTCTCTTACCTCATCTCCCCTCTTGCGAAAATAACTGGATTTGTCATCTCGAATATTCTGTAATCCAGATAAAGGTTCCAAGACCCTCTTTTTAAATATCATTTATCGTCTTTTATCATTATTTCACGGTTATTTAGGTTATTTGCGCCTATTTCTTTCCGAATTTCACGTCAAAAGTTCCAACAAAAGTCTTATTTGATTGGTTTACACGGGTGTTAAACTGTTTTGGTGGAGGATTTTGAGGTTAGGTAATTCTAGGATGAAGCAACAGATTAACAACATTTTCTAAGGGGAGTGGATATCGAGGATATATCACGAAGATACTTCATAATAAACCTAGATGCGGTAAATGTCGGCGGAGTGGGGAGATGACATATATCGTTGGCTATACCTAGCTGCTGCCCTCCTCGTATTTCCGAGTATTAATTGGTACTACCTAGAGTGCAGGTAAAATCGTTA